>JANHFX010011616.1:0-41243 GCA_027560015.1 Chloroceryle amazona | reverse complement strand
ATGGTTATTTTTTTGGTTGAGTTTGGGGCTTTTTTGGGGGAGATACTTTTTTAACTTCAAAAGAAAAAGCCTTTTCTTTAAGGGAAAATCAACCTTTTTCTTCTCCCATTTTCCAATAGGATTTTTTTTTTTAAATCACAATTGCTTGTTATTAATGTCACAAAGGATGAGAAAGAGATAAAAGAGGACTTTCCTTCTGACAAACCATTCACTCCATCATCTCCAAAAGCAAACAAATATATAACCTACTCAGTGTTTTTTTTTAAATATATTTATATATAAGCTTAATCACAACCAACTTTTCATTGGAGACACCTGTAAATGAGAAATACTCTGAAGGTGGTATTCTATTGTCAGTATAGACAGATAAGAAGATTAAGAGGAACCCTGTTTCTTATAGACTGTGACATACTCTTCATATCAGTGAGATTGGTTAGTGAGAGTTCTTTTGCCTGACACTTCAAGACAGAGAAAAATCTGCTCAAAGTACAGACTATCTGTTTTTCGCTTCCAATGAAATATTTTTTTCATTGGAAAACATCGATGATTACAAATCTATTATTCTAATCACTATTTGGATTTTCATGGTGGGACACTTCTGTGAAGTTTATTGCAGTTTACTTCAGAACTCCTACTAGACGGTAGCCAGTAATGGTGGCTGATTCCTTTCAACATCCTGGAAAATTGCTGGCCTAAACAAGTCCTTTCAATTTCCACAAGCAATGCTGCCTGGAGTAACTATTACCCACTACAGAGCTATTGAAAACACCACCAAAAGCAGAAGTCAAGCTTTTTCTAATGTCTAAATCATATATTCATCACCTTAGGGATTATTCTGATTTTCATTTCTTTCCTTTTATAGTTATTCTGTATTTCTGTAATTTATTTTATAACAGAAATCCTGAAGCCTTTTGATAATACTGCAAGGATTAAGTGGTGAACATAATAAAATAGATTCAATTATACAGAAATGTCATATCATTTTCATGTCTTTTTTTTTTTTTTTTTACACTACATTTTAGGAGACATGCTGTTTCACTGTAGGTTGGTAACAAACAGTACTGACTAGGACAAACACATGGATTCCAGAAACCGTATAATCTGGTAACATGGAACGATAAAGTCACCTAAAACAAGCTGCTGAAAGATGGAGTGAACAGAACTAATCCTATACAGGATGTGGCAGAACATCAATGCAATCTGTTCAAAGATAATGATCCTTTATAAAAGTAAAAGAGACACTTCAGCTTTTTTACACAGCAGGAAATAGGAAAGCACAGAGCACCTGCACTCTGACTGTCTTTGTCTTTAAGACAAAGTGTCAAACTTGCCTGAAGACAGAATCACAATTAAATCCCACCCTAAAACCCAAAGAAATGTTCTTTCAGTAAAATTAAATTCTCATAAGCTTCCTACCGAAAATTCATGTTATTTCCTTCCTAATTTGTGTTCTTGTCTGAAAATCATTGATTATCATAATTTAGGTCTATAACACCTATCTAATAGTGTTAGAAAATAATTTATATTCCAATATCCAGGCAAAATAAATAGTAGTTTTCTTTGACTGGTTTTCTCAAGGTAGGGAAGCAAGAATGTGAAGTTGGTAAAAGAATTTAAGGAAAAACTCCTTGCTGTCAGCAGTAAACCACTTAAATACTTTTTTGACAGTAAGGGACAATATAGAGCTAGATACCATTAGTTATAGTTTTCTTCATAGCTACTTTTAAAGAAACAAAATGACAAGCAAGAAAATTTCAATGCTTATGCCATAGAGAACCTATAGGGGAGGAAAAAAGAAAAGAAAAAAAAAAGTAGAAAGCTTTTGTCTCCACTGAAGTGCAAACTGTTAAGAATCATCTCCTAAACTCAGCTTTGACAGTTTGTCAAGCAAGAGCCCTTTGATCTGCCCAAGGTGGTGTCACAAGTTCAGCACATAATAGAGTGAGGAGTTACTCTGAATGTATTCCTTCAGCCACTGAAATCAAAGACAAGCAAAAGGTATTCAAAGAGCCCAACTCCTCAAAACTTACAGGAAATATACCAAACTAAAACAGAAACTGGTCCAAGTTGTAAGTAATAATTTGTGGAAACCAAACAACATGAAAACACTTTTCTTCAAGAAGTCTACTTAAAATCTAATGACATGAGAAATAATGTCTATATGTGGCTGTTGAGATTTTTTTTTCTTCTACCAATACATTGCTCTCTACTATGTGAATTAATTTGTCAAGCGTATTTGGAATTATATTTATGTTTCACTGAAATTTTCTATATTTTCATTGAATTTTCTTGACAACAAACAAATACAAAAATATTTCTGTGTAGTGATCTTGGTTTATATTTTATGTTGGGCAAAACTCTTTAATTTTTCTTTGTGGAACAGAAATCACTAGTTTTTGGTATGGTTACCTTCTATTTTGACATATTAATCTTGTCCACAAAATATCCTTAAGAATCTAGTTCATTGTCTATAATTGTAGCACATGAAAATCCTTATGCAGTGTTATTTTTTAGGCTAAAGTTGGTTCGAAGCACACTTGGTCCCTTGGGGAGTGGCAAGCAGTTTCATGGCTGCTTACATGTTTTGGTCAGAGCAGTTGTCAATAAATTGTTCAGGCAATTACAAATTGGCTCTAAGTTGCCTCAAGGAATTCATTAAGATGCCTCTCTGTAGTATTCTAGATCTGTTGAAAGTATTAGAAACAGAGCACTTCTGGAGCAGCCTGAACTCCAACACACTGTACTGTACCAAGAGCAATTTAATACCTGCTCACAGTTATTAGGTACTTCTTATATCCCGCAACCCAACAGGCTCCCATTTTAACTTCCAGACAGGTTATTTGACAGGTATCTGGAGTCTAAACGCTTGGGTTTTTTTTAAGAGGAAGGGAAGAATATGTTATATTTTGGAATTATCACTTAAAAGGAAGATGGCAATTGGAAGCAGATGTTTTGGTTCTGTAGCAATCTTCATTTCTGTGATTCACAAGTTTCAGCAGCTAGTCACAAAACCCACATAGTACAGAGGAATATGTCATATAAGAAAGTTAACACAAACACAGACACCGGCACCAAGACACACAAATTTTAGGAATGGCAAGAAAGATTTTGGTAACACATCACTTCTACACACCTGTTTGTATTTCTTCTAGGTATAAGTACCTTGCATCTCAAATGTAGCTTGAAGCATTGCAAACACTAGCTAGGTAGGATGTGCATGAATGAAAGCACCTCATGACAAACTTGTTTCTTTTTAATTTGGAATTAAGTTGGAATTAAGTGATTTATCAGAAGAGAAAGGGACTTCATGATGCACATTGAATTCTGGGAGTCATGTTTCTAGGATTTCTGAATTCCATTGGATTGAGGTACACATAAGATGTCTGTTCTTTAATTGCCTGTAATTGAAGACTGATACACGTGTATAATGAAACACTACTTAGAACACTCTCATTGCTTTGTCAATAGTTTTGTTCCCAGAAGACATATAAAATCATTACATATGCATAACCACTCACCTCAGAAACAAAATATTAACTCATATTTACATAAAACACACTTGCTATATAATCTTTACTGAGAGATTGAGTTCACAGATTTTCTTCTCTGTTGACATATGGAGAGGCATAATCCGTAGATACACCCATCATTCATGGATTATGTAAACAAATTATGGATCATTTAGTAGGCATTTTTCAAGACAGCTATTATGACAACTGTTAAGTATTTCATGCTGAGACTGAGAAAATTCTCCTTATGCTCTTCTGAAAGGAAGTAGGAGTGGATTCATTGTCCTGTAGATTTGTCTGTGTTGCCCTTGCTGTACACAAAACCACTCTCTAAAGAAACTGGGAGAAGTTCATGTACTTGAAGATGTGGATTCAGTGCATGAACTAAATTAACCATTTTCTGCTCCATACCTCATGGCTTTATCTTGAAAATCTTTATTTAAAGTTTTAATCTCTTGAAAGTACACTAGATTTGAGTTCTAGCAGGGTTTAAAACACAGTGGCTTCTATAATGATAAAGAAATACCCTGTTTTGTAGTTAAACTTACTCGAGTGGGATATTTAAGATAGGAGTATTTACAAATCACAGATTATTTGTTAAAAAGACATACTTGATGAAAGAAAAGTGGTGCATACCTTCTGGTTACCACAATCATATCATTTTATAACAAAACAAAACTTTTTTATACATATCAAATTCACTGAAAGTAGGTAAAGTTTTAAGTATATATTATTGTGAAGTATAAAAGAAGTCTAATGAAGAATGAAGGCAATATGGAAGAGTCAACAACCACAAGAAGTTTGTTCTAAAATTAGTTTATACATTTTCACCAAGTTTTATTTCTCGTTTATGGAAGCAGAAGAAATATATTTAAGTCTTTTACCATTAGTCTACATGACATGTGTGTGTTGGATTTTTTTCAATCCCTACTTTTCCTGGATCTCTCCCAGGCTCCTACAACAAAGTTACTCTGTGGCTTTTGCTTTTGATTTAATATTTTTCTTCTTAGTCACATTGTAAAAATCTTGACTACTGGCCTGTATTAGAAAACTACACTGAAATCTTCTCCATTTCTCCTCAATACACAACGACATCATTCTAGCAATTTAATAAAGATGAAAAAGGGCAGATTGTTTCCCAATAAGTCAGAAAAAAATGTGATTAAAGGACACAACTATATTACAATTCCAGATTTTGACTGGCAGCTAACTACTGTAAATCAAATAATGAGAATGCACAATTTGTAACTCAATCATATTTAATAACTAAATAAAACAAATTAGGAGATAAACTTACTGAACAAAAAGCATAGAAACACAAGTACCCTACATCCCAAAAGATGTAGGGACCTATGTATTTACATAACAAAAAGAATGAAAAAAAAAAGAAAAAAAAAAAAAGAAAGAGAGAGGGAAAGCATCTCTTATCAAGGCATAAAAAAATATCAAAAAAAGAAAATGAGGTATAAGAACAATCACTCAAGGATACAATAATCAACAAATGGCACCCAATCCCCCAGTAAAAGTAGCCTTCTTTCACAAATATGGTTTGAAAGATAGACTAAAAGAGGGTTGAATTAAGAGTTCTTTTAATGACTTTCAGCTATTTTTAACTGTGAAATTCAACAAGTATGGCAAATTAGCAATTAATTCTGTTTGATTTCATATTCACTGCTACTGGTTTAAAGAATCACTTCTTTTTTCTCCTCAGCACATATTTGACATTCAGCCATCTTATGAGTCTAATTATGAGGGTTTTTTACCACTTCATATATTCTTATTTATATACAGCCATAACTCTTTATTTGGCATTAAAGTTACCAACACAAAGGTAAAGAATTGAAAGAAAACGTATGAACTTGAACAATAAGTAAATTAGAAGCTCCTTCTTATTCCACACTTCTAAACTGGTGTGTCAAGGAAATGTTCTTTCCCATTCCCAAACTTTTTCCCTATCTTTACAGCATAACTCTTATTTCCATTGGTTTCTTTCTTTTCTTATTTAATTTGATCATGAAGGAACTACATTTTTTTGTTGTTGATGAGAGAAGGAGGACCTATCAGAAATTTCAAACTTTTTATCATGACACATCTTTAAAATACTTAAAACACTTATTCAACCTCTGTCACTGAAGGAAGAAAAGTTTAAGTAACTTTCACGCATAGAAGTAACATACAGAAATACTATCTAAAATGCCTTTGATCAGTATCTAAATATGTTTGCTGAGGATTCAGGATCTCAGTTTTTCAGAAGCCTCATGGTCTTACCTTCCCTGAGAGTGTGGAAGTCCATCCTTGTAGGACTGCAGGGATATTGTAATTCTCATAGCTCAAAGCTAAACATGCACATCTACAAGCTTACTTTTTTGTGCATCATTTGGAAGGTATTCAGAATGAAAGCTAGCTCATGACAGTAAATTAGTATAATACTGAACTCACCTACTTCCCTGTTTGTTGAAATTCCTATCACTTGCAGGAAGATGGGAAAAATTACATCAGTACTCATAAATCCAATCTTTTTCTCCTTCCCTTAGTGTCCCATTCCTCCATGTCTACTTTTGTTCCAAGAAATCTGAAGTAATGTGTCATGTTTTTCTATCATGAGGGCTGCTGCCTGTGAGATATCAGTAAGGACACATCATCAATTCATCCATATAAACATTCCAGTTTGGATTCAAATGTGAAGTAAATCTCCAGATTATCCCCACTTATTGTAGTTGGCTACCTAGATATCAGACAATCTTTCTTATGCAAAATAATATCAATACTTATCAACAGATATTATTCATTCTTTATGAAAGATATTTCAATATTACATAGGTTCATCACTTATAGAATCTTTATTTCTATTAAAAGACGTATGGCCAGCAGATCAAGAGGGGTGATTCTGCCATTCTGTCCTGCTCTGGTGAGACCTCACCTGTCCAGCTCTGGAGCCCTCAGAACAGGAAGGACATGACCTGATGGAGCTGGCCAGGAAGAGGGTCACAACAATGATCAGAGGGCTGGAGCACTTCTCCTATGAGAACAGTCTGAGGGAGTTGGGGTTGTTCAGCCTGGAGAAGAGAAGGCTCTGGGGAGACCATATAGCAGCCTTCCACTACCTGAAGGGGGACCTACAAGAAAGCTGGAGAGGTAGCTGTTTACAAGGGCATGTAGTGGTAGGATGAGGGGCAATGGTTTTAAACTAGAGAAGAGTAGATTTAGATTGAACATTGGAAGTAGTTCTTTACTATGAGGGTGGTGGAACACTGCAACAGGATGCCCAGGTTGGTGGTGAAGGCCCCATCCCTGGAGACACCCAAGGTCAGTCAGTCTTGATGAGGCTCTGAGCAACCTAATCTAGTTCAGGATGTCCCTGCTCACTTGGACTAGATGACCGTTAGAGGTCCTTTCCAACCAAAGGCATCTGATGATTCTATAAAGCTGTTTCTTATGTGGAAGAACATATTTTGTTGTCTTTGATATTCTTTCAGTTATGTCTACTAGTTTATTCCTGAAGTTCCCAGGTACATGGATGACTGTTTCCTATTGTTATCCCCTAATGGAAAAAAATAGGCATAAGTATTTCCCTGGAAATTGGCATAGTTTAATCTTATGTTGGATTGCCATGTATTAAAAAAGCAGAATCATTAAGAAATTGTATTTTATAGTATGAGATTTTCAGCTAACAACTTAGTTAAATGTCCCTTGACTTAACTTTGGCATCGATGCTTTTCTATTTTAATACTATTTAAACTGCTTGAGTATCTGAACATTTATCTATTCTCTTCTATGCACTCTGATAAATATCCAGCAGCAAACCATTTCCTGAACACAAATATCTAACAACAACATCAAAGCAACATCCATTTATTTTCAAAGTGATAAAGAAAAGTGTATTACTATGCACAGGGGTGTATTACTTTTCAGCTCAATAATAGCTGTGAACCAAAGTGATCGCTAAGAGCAAACACAGACATATTCAAGATAAATGATCTACTTGGAACATTTCAAATAAATTTGCATTTTAAAACAACTTTGTTAGTCTTCAATTTCTGATTTCAAAGTAGCATTACATCTTGCTGTAGAGTAAGCAGCTTGTGGTTACTTAGTTTCTACCCATACCTAATACCTGACGTGATTTAATCGGGCTGTTGTGTGGGTACTTTATCTCTTTTAGTTTCCCTTCTTTGTTTCTTTCTTTTTTAGTAATATGTAAGTTTAGCAATATGTAAGTTAAAGAGAAAGAAGTAAGCACTGATAAAAAGAATAATTTTGCCTTTTAAATCAGATTACAGCACTCCTGTGAGTCTTCAATTGTAAATTTGAGTTACATTCACGTACTTAAAACTTACTAAACAGAGATTTTTAAGCTCTTTCATGAGAAAAACTGTCAGAAAGGGTCAAAATTATACCCATCCACAGTATCTTCTCTTGACTTTTTAGATCATATTTACATTAAAAAAGATTCTCAAGGAAAAAAAAGAAATACTTTGAAATTTTCTCTTCTCTGTTGATAAAGTTTTAGAGCCATTGCCTCCATGAAAACACTTGATGGATATTGAGCAGTAAATTAAAGAAAAGGCTACCTAAAGTTTGAAAATAAAGCTGAAGAAATCCAACTTTTAAACTTGTTGACTGTTCTTTTTGATGTTTCCATGAGATAAAGAAAGCAACTTAACTAAATATTTTTCCTTGGTAAATATGTAAAGGATGAGAATGAAAACAAGTTCAGAACTTTTATCTTGACACATTTGACCCTGGGAATAGGACAAAGCTAGCTGATCAATGGAAAAGCTACAATTATTTGGGTATGAAGGAAAGCACATTTCTTAGAAAAATTGTCATAGCAAAAAGTTAATATATGCAATTTTCTAAGGAAAGGCTACTATTTTTCTAGGCTTCAGACTGGGAAACAGAGTGTTTTGGTAGGAAACACAAAATCAAACAATTACGGTAAGGCTTAGGTAACCTAACTGAGCTCAGAAATACATTCCTCTCACTCAAGTGAATGACACATGACTGATCCAGTAATTGTTCTTACAAACAGGGTGGTAGACTTTCATATCATATTTAGTAATGTTCTTTTGAACGAGGCATAGCATCACACTGCCTATATATTGCCATACACACACTTGTTTGTCTTTGCTCCTAGTCAGACTCTACTAATGATGGAATTCTTTATTCCTATCTGTGTACACAGAGTGAAAATTCTAGAGATGTTATAGAAGAAATTCAAATACTAGAACTAGGTATATAGACATTCACATACATTCCAAGGTGTTTCTATGCATCCTCTGCTGGAATAGGCACATCTACCTTCTGTAAATGGCTATTAGCTTCACAAAAGCCCACAGAACACTGAGAAGCATTCTAAACACATCTCCATAATGATTTTACACTCAGAAAGCATTGCCCTAAAGCAAATCCATGCTTCTTTCAAAGAAGGTAAGACCAGATGACAGGTGCTTCTCAGAAGAGAACTTGTCCACTTGACCCAGAGCTGAGTGAACCATCTTGACATTTAGTTTTCCCAAAGAGAAAAACAAAGGAACAACTCTGAAGCCAAATAGACAGCTATAAGTTCTGCTTAAAGTTTTAGTCTTTGTGCTTAAGCATATCAAGACTTCTTAACCTCTTAAAGCAAAGAAGCTGTCTATGGAAGGAGGCAGCTAGGACAGTCGAATGAGAAAGTGTCTTTTGCACTGAGAGTGGTTTACAGTGCTTGCTGCAAAATTTGCTAGCTGCAAAACCCTCCCTGATGTCAAGCTGAAAGAACCTGGTAACAGCTAAGAGCCTGTTAGGCAGTCTGGATGTGTAGAAGTGAATGATGTTCACAAGTTTTCAATGTTTGAAGGAAAGTAAAAGTGTATGTTTTCTCACACATACTGCCCACGTGATGTTTCTGAGATGCACACAAATGTCCTTTATTGCTATTGCTCTGAAGATCAAAGAAAGACCCCTGTGTCACCATGTAAGTGCTCAACATCTGAGCAGGCAGTACTGTCCAATGCAAGAATGTCAGTGTGCTTCATCACACCAGCAAACAAACAACTGCAAAATTTTTGAGGCCTAGAAAATGAATGTCATATATTTAAGAAAGTACAGCATTTTTTTTTGAACTTTTTGAACTAAGCCTTTTGAAATTATGAAAACTTTCAATATTGATAAGCCAAATGTAGCCTAACTATATAAACAGTGTATGGCTTTTAGTAAAAACTCTCCTACTTACTCAACTGCTTTCATTTATTTGCTGCTTACAAAAAGTAAGCACAAGAAAAAACAGTTTGCTACCTTTCTATGTTAATGAAAATAAAGATATATTTTAGTGATTGTATTTCTGAGTTAGAATGTCTTGCTTGGCTTTGTAACTGGGACTCCAACGCTTTCATCTGTGGCATTATGAATAGCCTTTAAGTGAGAATTTAAAGTCTGATTTTAAAATGTGATTTTTGATGAGGGAGCCGACCTTTCTAAATTTAAAATATTAAACAAAAGTAAATATCACTGGTTGATTCCAAGGCGAAACAAACCCCCATTGCCATTCTCTAAAATCTCAAGCTGAAATTTTGGGTGTGGCACTGGAGAACAGTTGTGACTTGTTCTGTCAGACACTGAAATGTTGGGGAATTTTAATACAGAATTGTCTTTAGAGATTGAGCTGGTTTATTCTTCTGAAAAAAATATAATCTTCCTGTTTCTTAATTACTTATCCCATAAATAATTTATATGATTCATGTTTGCAAAGCACTTTAGAAGGTCAATTTCAATATTTATGTACATGATTCTCCCAAGACAAGGAAGCGCTATAAATCAAAATTTTTTAACTCTTCTGTTTTGAGGATACATTAGTTTTTAATCTGAGCCAGATCTTATTGTGTATGCTTCTGTAATTCAATTCGTTAGTCAATGTTAAGGAATTGACAGGTTCACCACTAGGTGAGATTCATTCAATAAAGTAATTATTAGTATTTCCTATAGTCCTGTCCTCTCAAGCACTGCATAAATAAGAGATTATTCCCGTGCCACAGCTTCTAGAATTTGAGAAACTGAAAGCCAGATATGAATGCTCTCCTCTGTTTTTCCATCTTTTGGCTAATCTTTCTTTTTCTGAAGCTCCCCTGTTCCTGAGAGCCCATGACACCTCATGTCACCAAGGAAGAGATTATACAGATATTATACAGATGGACTTGAGACTGAGGGGTGGATCTGACCATGGACATTATTGCAGAGGTCATCCATGAATGTGAAATGTGCTGCAGTCAAGCAAGCCAAGCAGGTAAAGTCCCAGTGTTGTGGAGGATGATGGCTGAAATATAAATATGGAGAGCCCAGGCAGATTGGCTTTATTACACTCCCACAAACCTGCCAGTGCAAGCACCACATTCTTACAATGGTGAAAGCAACTGCTATATGGCTGTAAAAGTATGCAGGGCCTCATGCTGTTTCCTGGAACACCATCCTGGGCCTTGAAAAGCAAGTCTTATGGTGACATGGCACCTCAGAAAGAACTGAGTCGGACAACAGGACTCATTTCCAAAAGAGCTTCATAGATGCCTGGGCTGAGGAGCACAGCACTGAGTGGGTCCCCTATCAGGAACCAGCCTCTGGGAAAATTGAATGATACAGTGGACTGTTAAAAACCATACTGAAAGCAATGGGGGGTGGCACCTTCAAACAGTGAGAAAGACATTTAACATAGGTCACCTGATTAGTTAACAAAAGAAGATCTGCCAGTTGAGTTGTCTCTGCTTAGTCAAAACTCCCATGTGCTGTAGAAGGAGTTAAAGTGCCTGTAGTGCTCAGGAGGATTGTCTTAGGGAAGAGATCTGGGCTAGTCCTGCTTCAGGGACTTCAGGGACCATTAAGACCAGGGAGAGTGATTGTCCTTCCGTACTCAGCACTGGTGAGGCTGCACCTCAAGTACTGTGTTCAGTTTTGGGCACCTCAATACAAGAAAGACATGGAGGTGCTGGAGTGGGTCCAGAAAAGGGCAACTAAGCTGGTGAAGGGCTTGGAGAACAAGTCTTGTGAGGAGGAGCTGAGGGAACTGGGGTTATTTAGTCTGAAGAAAAGGACTTTGAAGGGAGACCTTATTGCTCTCTATAACTCCCTGAAAGGACAGTGAAGAGAGGTGGGAGCTGGTCTCTTCTCACAAGTAACTGGTGTCAGAACAAGAGGAAATGGCCTCAAGCTGCACCAGGGGAGGTTTAAACTGGATATTATGAAAAATTTTTTAACCGAAAAGGTTGTCAGGCATTGGAACAGGTTGCCCAGGGAGGTGGTGAAATCACCATCCCTGGATGTGTTTAAAAGCCATATGGACGTGGTGCTTGGGAATATGGCTTAGTGGTGGACTTGGTAGAGTAGGGTTAATGGCTGGACACCATGATCTTAAAGGTCTTTTCCAACCTTGATGATTCTGCGATTCATTAAGTCACCTGTCTCTTTTTGAATTTAATTTAAATTTTTTAGATGCAGCAACCAGACTGCACATCCTAATCTACGTATGGGCACAATTTGAGTTGATACAGTAGTGCAATAATTTTCTTGGTTTCATTTTCTCTTCCTTCCTAGCACTTCCTAAGATCAAATTTGCATTCTCCCTCCTCTTAAAAAAGGAGAGACAGTTACTTCTCATTCAGCTGAGTTGTTGAATGGAGAATGAACAGCACCACAAGAATTCCTGTTGTCTAGTTAGTAATCTTACCCGGCATGGGGGGCCATACATTATTTCAAGAATGAAAACACATTAAATTCTTTTTGGTCAACCAATTGTACTAAAGCCACTCTCTTGCACTCAGACTACTCCTGACTTGGAACAAAGGTAAATACCCTGAGGAATGACATCCTACTGCTTCACAAAAAAAAAATTTAAAAAAATAAATCCAGTTTTAGACATGATACTTGAGGTGAGGAGCTCTGGAATTCAGCTGACATGTAATTTTCAGATGTGGGTAACCCACTGAATCTAGTTACACTTTTCTTAACTCTGTTTGCTACAGCTCTGTTTTAGAAGACACTCAATATTGTCTGACACCTTTCACCTGCTCCATCCATTAAAGAGGTACAGAGAGCTCTGTCTCTCTATCTCAGAGTCAGTGAGCCATCTCAAGAAAAATTAAATGGTGATTAAAGAAAGTGATAGAAACATCAGCTCTGTGGGTGTATCTCACTTTTAACCCCCAATTGTAACTCTTAACCTGAAATCAATTCTGGGCTTCTGTGTAGAGCCAACCCCCTTGAACACCTAAGCAAGCAATTATTCACTGTTGCACAGTAAACTAGCTGTCAGGAACTGATGTGAAATATAATAGAAAGTTTTTACGGTTTTATAATAATTCTGATTACAGTGCAATCAAAATAAGCTAAATTGATTTATTTGACTGATGAGTAAAAATTGCTCAGTAAGTTGTCTCAGCTGTAACATATTAGCTGCTTTGAAATTATTGAACTTTACAACCATTGCTAAACATGGGATCTGCTATTTTCTTTTTTAAATCAGTACATTACAATACAAACTGGTTTTGATCTCATTAGTTCAGTGAATATCTTTGTACTTAAAATCATGTTCTTATGAGCATGCTACATCCAACACCTTTTACCACAACCCTTCTAGTCTGTAGATTTAATAGCCTTGTTGCTTGTACAGAACAATGTGCTAGTTCAGGAATTCAGGAGATAGTTGTATAGCCGATGTTGAGACTTGTTGCACCCATAAATTCAAAGTAAACCAAGATATATTTGCTTTATTTGATGATATAAGTACACTGAAATAGATTAACCTGTGACAATGTGTAACATTTTTGTAACTAAGTTAAGCAGATCTTTATACATTATAAATAATACTTAATCACAAAGGCATAAATAGAGGCTTATGGCATAATTTTCAGGAGCAGGTGAGATCACCCCCTTATTTTTTGTGGAAGTAGAGAGAACTGTAAAAAATAATAATAAAAAAAAAAAAGCTCTCAAGCCTGGTCACCAGCACCGTCAAGGAGAACAGCCATCAGTGCTATGCTATACAGCACCAGCTCTAAGGCACTGTACATTCACAGCTGATATGGTGAATAACTGGTAAGGGCCAATTGTTTGAAGAGATAATGCGAATGGTTGACAATGAATAAAAACTAACCATTGCTGATCAAAGTCATTCTGAATGTGTTTTGGAGTTTGAAATAGACCTTGATGATTGATTAATGGTTTAACATGCCCACCACACAGAACTCTTATTCCACAATTGATAATTATATATATATATACACATTTACCTATAAATACACACACATATATAAAAGTTGTGGTGCTTTGACACCAGCCAGCAATGAAGAACCCACCAGCTGCTCCCTCACTTTCCCCCAGGCAGGATGAGGGAGAGAACTGGAAAAGAAAAAGCAAGAAAAACTTGTGGCTCAAGACAGATTAACCAGTGAAGGGAAAAAAAAAAAAAAAAAAAAAAGAAAAAAGGAAAAAAAACCCTAAGTGCTACAAATGTAATCATGTAATGACTCACCACCTTTCATCAGCAGACTGATGCCTAGAGAGTCTCTGATCAGTAGCTACTTTGGAAAGACTCCATCTATTTTATACTGCTGAGCAGGACCTAATGGATTATCCCTTTGCTCAGCTGGGATCAGCTGTCCTAGCCCCTCCTAACCTTTTGTTCACCACCAGCCTACTGTCTGGGAGGCAGCATGAGACACAGAAAAGGCCTTGATGCTTTGCTGTGCAAACACTGTTCAACAATAGCCAAAACAACAGTGAATTATCAATGCTCATTTAGTCACTAAACTAAAACACAACACTATAGAGGCTACTATGAAGAAAATGATCTCTATCCCAGCTAGCCCCATCCATATCCATATCCATTTAGTTGCAACAACTGTAAACTGCTTATTTGTTCAATGTGATTTATCACTGCATTACTATGGACAGAAATGTTATTTCTCTCCAGATCTCCTCCAGATCTGTCTTGCCTGGGGAAACAAATCTGTGTTTAAGGTGCAGTAAAAATTTTAATTCATAAAGTAGTTAACAATTTCCTTTAGGCTTATTCTATATTAATTTACAAATAACTTCAAACACACATTTTGCTTTTTTAGTTGCTGCTGATTACTTCATTGTATGACAAGAAGCATTTCTATTACAGCTCAAGATGATGGGCTTGAGTGGTAATGACTAACTCAGAATAATTTTATACAAGAATTAGGAATGTTTCCCCCACCAAGTGCACCACTTGACATTTAGCTACACAAAACATCACTTGTCTTTTTACTGTCTTATCACTTGTCACATGGTGTCTTAATGTCCTTTTGTAATTTTTAGTGATTAACCCTTGTCTTCACCACCCTAATTATCATAGTGTTAACAGAATCACCTCAGTAGTCTCTCCTTTTTTTAATAACATCTTCATTTGTTAAACATCACAGATCCCAACCAAAGATCCTGTGCAATGGTTAGGAAGATCTCCTTTAAGGATATTTATCCCTGTCCTCTGTTTTAAGCTACTCTTCAGTTATGCCAAGATTTTCACTCTTAAAGAATGATTGTATATGTTCTTTAAGTGCTTTGGTAGAGGAATCTGACAAGTGTGGTTTGAGAAAACTAATGCAAATAGATACATATATTTATAATTTGCTATTTGTCTAGTGAGTTCTTCAGAGAGTTCTTGCATACCCTTGCAAGACAGGACTTCCCTTTCTCCAAGCAGTGCTGACATTTCCCCAGGAAGTCATGCTTATTTATGCCCACCAGTTATATTCTTTGCCATATCTTCCATTGCTTTGCTGATTGCTGTTTTTTTTGTGTGTGTGTCTTGTTCCCTGGATAGTTTGTGTGGGTTATTTTTTTTTTTGGGGGGGGGGTGTTAAAAAAAAAAACAAAACAAAACCTTCCTTTGGCAACATTCTTGGCGTTTGATTGATTTAAAACCTGTTCAGACAGCCATCTTTGGCTAGCTTTTTGTATCACCGTCAAAAAGCACTTATTTCATTGAAGTGGCAAAATGCTTCCCAATTCCTTTTAGCATCATTAGTCACAGAGCAGTTACATGGACTAATCAAGTTATCCAAGACTGAAGTGAGCAAATAGACCAAGAATACACTTATAGAGGTCGTGAGAGAAGGGAAAAAAAAAAAAGAAAGAAAAGCAGTATTGTCTCATATTTCAAATATCTTTCTGACAGAAGTCAGTAACAAAATAAGATACCAAAGCAGAATTAAATTAAAAGTGACTAAATGAATTCAAAAGACTTTTAGAAGTAATATTATACTACCCAACCAGGACTTTTCACGGGATTTGCAAGCACAGTGGTTATCTTCTCTCACATAATACCCAACTAGTAAATGATCTTATCAAAAGATTAAATTATTTCCACTAACTCATCAGTTTAAAGAGCTGCTCAATTTGAAGATGAAAACATTTAGAGGGTTAGAGAAAAAGCATACACTTGCTCATATGTCCCATGCTCTGAGTAGGTCAGCTGTTTCTCCACCAATTTTGTGAAAACAGAATTCTCTACTGTGAGGATCTGTCTTATAGAACAGAATCATTCTGGCTGGAAGAGAACTTCAAGATTATCAAGTCCACAGGTGATAGTCAACCTCTTTTGTAAAGACTCTGGTAAAAAAATCAGATTTGAAACATTGGTATGCAGCCTTGCTACCACAGTTAGTCTCTCAGCATAGACATAAATAATACCACAGAGGTTGTCTGACTGTTGTATAAAATCATCATCATAAAATCTTAAGTTACAGAACAGATATAGTAACATTTCAAAAACACTAAGTAGGAAAGTTTTGGAAGCAACTTCATGCAAAGGAGATAAGGACAGACCTATTTATTTTGCCAAATCTGTTTTAGGTAGGTAAAGTTTCCAGATGACTTAGGGACAGACCTTATCCACAGGTGTATTTGTTGCAAATCAGGACATGAGTGTTACCAAAGGAGATATTCAAGTTCTTGTAGCAGCATAAGACAGCTGAACGAGTAACTGAACTTATATAGGCATATGCTGCTAATAGCTTGGTTTCAAGCATTTAACATTTTTGTTGATTTTGTATGGCTAAGTTTATCAGGGTAACAGAGGAAAGCAAGAACTGAATTTGTTAAGGGGTTCTGACCCGAATGAATGCTGGAACAGTTTTCTTCTTTACAGTGAAGTTTATGTGAATGAAATGCTGAGTAGTTATTATTGAAACAGCCAGTTTGCAGACGATGCCAAGGTGGGCAGGAGGGTAGGGAGGCTATACAGAGGGATCTGGACAGGATGGATTGATGGGCCAAAGCCAATGTCAACAAGGCTAAGTGCTGGGTTCTCCTACAACAATCCCCTGCAACACTACAGTCTGGGGGAAAACTGAATGGAAAAATGTCCAGCTGAAAAGCATTTGGGGGTGTTGGTCAACGGTCAGATGAATATGATCCAGTAGTGTGCCCAGGTGGCCAAGAAGGCCAATGGCATCCTGGTTTGTGTCAGGAATAGTGTGGCCAGCAGTACTAGGGAAGTGATCATGCCCCTGTACTTGGCACAGGTGAGGATGCACCTCAGATACTGTGTTCAGTTTTGGGCCACTCACTACAAAAAGGACATCGAGGTGCAGGAGCACATGCAAAGAACAACTGAGCTATGAGTCTAGAGGGTTTAGAGAACACATCTTATGAGGAAGAGCAGAGGGAACTGTCATTATTTAGCCTGGAAAAAAGGAGGCTGAGAGATCTTATAGCTTTCTATAGCTGCCTGAAAGGAGGTTGTAATGAGGTGAGTGTTGCTCTCTTCTCCCGAGTAACAAGCTATAGGACAAGAGGAAATGACCTCAAATTGCATGAGGGGAGGTTTAGATTAGATATTGGGAAAAATTTCTTCATTAAAAGGGTTGGCAAACATTGGAACAGGCTGCCCAGGAAAGTGGTGGTGTCACCATCCCTGGAGGTATTTAAAGATGTGTTGATGTGCCACTTAGTGACATGGTTTAGTAGTGGACTCAGCAGTGCTGGGTTAACAGCTGGACTCAATGATCTTAAAGGTCTTTTCCAATCTAAATGATTTTATCATTCTATGACCTGGCTTTTGTAGTCAGCTCTGTTCTAACCTTAGATTCCTCTGAGAGTTTTCACCACAGAGACTTAAAGAGTCAGAAACTAGTAGGCAAGAGTGATGGACCCTTACAGAGAAATGAAGGGTTGCCATAAAAGAGAAAAAAAACTTTGTCACTTGCTAATGACTACTGTAATACAAGGGATTAATTCCAAATTTGTTTCCAATGTTTTTTTCCTTCTCTTTTATTTCTCCCTACTTTACTTTAAAGACAGATCTTAAAATGGTCTGCCAGGAATGAAAGTCCTAGTTATACAAGGCTTGGAAAGAGGATAATGGATCCAGATGACCATGTTGAAACAAGCATAAAGGGAATGAGAATGAAGTGGTGTTCTTGAAAATGGCAAGACAGACAAACATTGGTGACCTTCATGCAAATTTCTCCAAAGTCAGTGCAGTTACACCAGAATGTTTATTTTTAATTTTGTCCTCTAATAAAGCAGCAGCATTTTCCAACCTCAAAAAAGTCATCTCTATTTACTCAGCTGTAATATTGATATTAATAATTTATAGAGCATCATAAGCTTGTACAATGTTTTACAAGTAGAGATGTATTCTATACCTAAAACAGCTCAAATACAGAAAACAAATTATATACTGATAAAGCAGCAACTTACCAGAGAGAATCAGGAGATATTACAAAAGAAAAAACAAGACAGGAAATATTTCAACAGAAGAAACAAAACATTTCCTATGAAGGATTTCATAGGATGGTTTACAGTAGAACAAGGATTTACTTGGTAATAATTCCCTATCTAGCTCTGTAGCTAACTGAAAAAGTTTGTTCAGGTCAAACCAAAATGGAGATAATACCAAATGTATCAAGATTATTATTTGATGATTCTGTGATAGAAACAGAATTTAGGATAAGAATTACAGGAAATTAAGCATTTCTATTAAAAAATAAGAAGCAAGAAGCTTCTAATACCTTTAATATCTGAGCAATAGTATAGCCTACAGAAAAGTTGTAGGCAGAATTAATTTTGCTGAGTTGTTATCCATACCTTTCATGCATTTTAAAAATTCCAACCATTGCTGAAGTTCAGGATGTCATTACTCTTTCCAAAAGAACAAATGTAGAAAATTCCTTTCCCAGTCACTTCATTTTCCCTCACAGTGCAAGTAGCCTGTTTTAGCACAAACCAGTAAAAAATTTTATCTTCTGAAACTACTCCAGACTATAAAGTTGGAACATAAATATCACAAAACTTCCTTTGCTCCAGAAAAATCAACACAAAGCAGAGATCAAGACCCAATAGCTATCTTTGAATAAGTGAAAACAGAGACGTAAACATAACATTTTATAGAGATGTAGAGAAAGCAGTTCCCCTAAGAAATCAATCAGCTGATAGAGGAAAATCTATAATAAAACACAGCTGACCAGGGATTGTCTTCTTCACTTTGTGATTTTTGCAACAAAGGGTGCAAAGACTGTGAAAATGAAGTTTATTTTAAAGTACCCTTCAAGTTCATTGTTTAAGGATATCTATCTTTTCCACTAATGGAAGCATGGATGTTTTATGAAAACCCATTAATATTACAGCAAGGTGTATACACAGGCCAAGTAATCATGTTTTCTTTGGGAAACCACGTTACTGTCTGAACATTGGGTACTGGAATCTCCACTCAGGTATTTTAAAAACAGTATTTCTTAATAGTGTAATTTTAGAACAGCTTCATTACAGCACATATACTCATAAACACGCTTGATTTCACAATCAGGAGATAATAGGTGTAATGTCATTAAGAGTTAAGGTAATTACATGATCATAAGTGAAGACAAGAATACTTTTTATCTATCCCTCATTCATGTTGTTGCTATGAGCTAAGAAGATCTAAGACATACACTAACAGTAGTTTTTGACTGCAAGACACAATCATCACCTGGGAAACATGTAATGCATGGTTCAGCCTTGGGAAACCTATATGAAAGATCAAAATGTCTATAGTGAAACACTGTTTATAACTTTAATTTGGCATGCCAGGAGCTAGAAAATTTTGATCAAAATCTTAAGACCCTCTTCAGAATAACAACATTCTTGCTACCCAGTACTTTCAACATTTTCACCATCAAAAGCAAGAGTTCTCATAGACCATTTTCCAGGCTTATTTCAAGTCTAGTCATAAGAATTATGTGGATGCAGTTTCAGTACCTTATACCTCGAGAAACAGTGAAGCCTGCATTGCTACTTTGACCTTTTCAGTATTCTGTGATTCACACAACCATCTCTGTTCTTTACAATTGCATGAACCAGAGAGTAACAGCAGAAATCTAAAAAAGGTCAAACAGTATAGCAAAGTTCAGTTTGACATAATAGGCTAGGCATTCAAACTTAGACAGGATCTCTACCATAAACACATGAAAATAAATTAACAACTACAAGTAGCATTACAGTACCTGCCTTGGAATGTAAAACAATTTCTTGTTGAAAACAAAAAACAAATGACAGTTACTGATTCACGTTCTCACAGAGAGCCTGTGGTGCTGAACCAGGTAGTGCAATTTCAGCCATGGGTTACACTTTTCTAAACCATTCCTCACCCTGCAAAGGCTTCCTGCAAAAATGGAGAGAGTAAGTTAACAGAAACAAAACAAAACAAAACAAAACAATACCTGTGTAATAAAATGTCTTCACATTATGCTGAGATCTAAGCATAGATTTTAAGGAATTCTTATTTTCTTAGACTGTCGAAGTCCATCCTCAGACACTGTACTTTGTTTTATAGCCCTGGCCCTGAACTCTGAATGAGGGCATACATATTAAGATCCTTATTCTTCAGTTTTCAGATGATTATAATGCAGTAAAACATACTTTCAGTCCAGTGAAAAATGATACATCTATTCAGGCCAGTGAAATATGAAAGTTTGGCAAATTATATGAAAAACTCTTTCTTTGATATTCACTCAAAATTTGCATATCAGTTGTAGAAACCAAGGCTGAAAAAGCCTCATGGACGGATTCATCATTCCTGCTATTGATCCTATTATGTCTACACAGACCTTATGAGTCCAAAAGACAAATCAACTGCTACCTGAATTTGTATTGTTAGATAATTGGAGGAAAGAAAGATACAGCTGGCATCAGACGTGAAGAATAAGCCTGAACACTGCCTAGGGGTGTCCATGACAGGACTCTAAGATTGAGTCTGGGATTTCTGGGATTATCTGGGAGTTCTGAGGGACACAGTAAAGGTTGGCAAGTATGTGAAATCTGGAAATGGAATATGTATTTCTTCCTGGTTTCATTTTAACAACAAATCTGAGGAAATTCTAGATGTTATCTAGATCAAATCCCTTAAATCTTTGAAAAAGATTTAATTAGACAGGACTTGTACAAGGGAAATCTGTACCATGGCAGAATGAGAAAAGCACCGTGACAGCTTTTGTTTCTGTAGTACTAGTGAATGCATGCATAGAGCAATATATTGTATTCCTGTTAGACTTTTTTTCTCTCCTTTGTCAAAGTGGAGCACAGCTGTCATAGTAATAGTTGGCACAAAAGATTTAAGAGCAAACAAAGTTTCATCTATCCTTACCACATTCTGAAGTTTGACAGCTGCATAGTTTAGGCAAGGAGAGGTCTCTCAGGGGGCCTGTTTTGGGAGAAATGCATTCCAGCCTTTTGCTTTGATTGCTCCTATAAGTACATTGGATCAGATCCTGAAGAAACAGCCCAACCTGACCTTGATAATTTCACATTGATGCCAAGGATGTAAATTAAAGTTAGAATTCAGACTTTTGTTTTTCATCAAATATAAAGAGTCTTTTTTTGCCAGCTATTGCAGGCTCTAGTTCCACCAGCTGACTCACAAAGCATGCAACACAGAACAAATATTCTTTGAAGCTATATAAATTCAAACCAAGGATATAATGCAATTTAAAAAATCAAACGGATCTTGAAAATCATGCTTTTGGTCAAATTTTTTTTTCAAGAGTAACATGAAATAACAGGAGATGCATGTTGCTTGAGAGAAGGAAGTGTTAGGGAATGGAAAGGTAGGGAGTAAAGGGCAAACAGAAATGGTAGTGAAAGGAGATATAAACTTGGGCCTTAATTACCTGTGAATTTCTGAAAAAGAGACTTGGTTGGGTCATTTGCAGAGAACTAATCCAAGATAAGAATAATGAGTTTTAGGAAGTGACAAAAACAAGCACATACAGAAGGGGATTCTCAGAAGTCATTATTCAAGCAGCTTAAGGGAAAGAAGGCAGAAAAATAAAAATTTTGGGTAGGAACACCAAAGAGGAACTACCAGTCTGCAAGCACATGGACCTCATGTTGGGTCCAAAGAAACACAAACTCACATACATGAACTGTTACAGAGATAAGAAAGACATAAAGACATCCAATGGACACTGTCAAAGGAGAATCTATATATTTGGGCAAGAGCAGACATTGAGAAGCTTCAATTGTGCTGCTTGTAACAGCTGAAACATTAACTAGAAAGAAAAGTGATTGGGTGAGTTTGCAGAAGATGACAAGACAAACAACCTGCTTGTCAAGGTAATATGTCACATCTCATTAATTTTGATGAGATGTTTGAAGCCCTATACAATTACATAGCCCATGCAATTTTTATACTTGTAGGAATAAAATCAGGTGTAAAAATGCTGACCCATATAAAGATTAGACTGGTTGTAAAGGCTTCTGACCTGTTAACAGAGAACGTATCTAATTAACCCAATAATTTCTATAATAATGGTAACATAAGAATAAATATGGCCCATTGCTAACTAAACAATGTTTGTATTACATGGAGCTTTGCAGGTAGATTATTTTGTTCAAAGAATTAGTAATGATGCAGACAACGTAATTTGTTTAGACCTTAGTTGTCAAACCAATACGCATTTGATGCAGAAGTGATATATACATACCCATGTAGACATTCTATTACAAGGACTAACTGTGTAAGTCCCACTTTCTACAAAGCTGAGTGGCCTTCTTTCTACGGGGTAAGTGGTTTTCTCATTCGTGTTTCTCACACTTCTTAAAGGCATCCTTATTAGATATTAATGCTGATGCACTCTTGTTTGTCAGTTTATCACCTAGGGTACAGGTATTACATGTACTGTTTTGTTAAAAATTTATGACTCGCCAACAGAGAGGAGAGCTCTCTGATTTCTTGGTTCATACAGACTCCTCTAGAGGGAAGGGACAGCAATTTCTATATGAAGCATTAAGCAGGAACTTCTGGGAGAAGTTTCTGGAAAACAGTGATCAGAGAAGAAGAAAGAAGAAGAGAGAGTGAAAGAAAAAGCTCCCACTGCAACAGGAGAGTAGAGTAGGAACAAGAAGCAAAGACAAAGACAGAACTATGAGGCTGACAGCTGTGCAAGACCAGGCTTTTAAAAATGCTCCAGGGGGCAAGTACTTGCAAATTTATTTGTAATATTACCAAGATGGATAGAATTTTTTATCCATCAGTTATGACATTAAACCCAAAAAACTTCTGTTCAACAGATGTTTCAGTCCTTAATCCTTGAAGAAAATAAAATCAACAATGTTTCTGTTATTGCAAACTAATTATATATAAAATTAGAACACAGGTTTAAGACTAACTAAGGAATAAATAATCTAGAAGACAATTGAAGTGTTTAATGATTGCAAACTAGAAATAGTTCTTCTATGACTTGGAAAGGACACTGTATTAAACTGTTCACCTCTTAGAGGTGGGTAGAGTCCCGTTCAGCTATTTTAATGGTAGCGTATACCTGCAAAAAATCCAGTATCAGCACTTCTCTCAGTCTTGCAAAAACTGACCCTTTTGTAGAGTCCCGTTTTTATGGTCCCTTTAGAGAATAATTTATCCTGTTAGAATAATTTGTCCTATTAGATTCTTCAGGAAGCAGTGTATTACCTAAAACGTTTAGAATAAAATTTGAAACAGCTTTCATTTACAGGGACTTCCATGATTATAGCTCCTCTTTTTTTGATCACAAAGAGAAACATCTTCTAAGAGCATCTGTCATGCCTTGTATTGAAAGCATACTAAGATATTAAGCAGGATGAGAGACATCAAGCATAAACAGACATATTAAGCTTAGATTTCATCAGTTAAGAATTAAATACTTGATGTTTTTTCTTTCATACATAAGAGCATTCATTTATCATTGAAAAAAATAAGCATAAGTGATTTATCAGTGAAAATTTTACCTTTGATAGGTCAATTTACAAATATGTTAAATACAAATAGCTGATATAACCGATTATAATAACAATCACAATTACAACTGCTTAGTAGGAAACTCAGTATGAAATAAAATGTCTCCAGTATTTTGAAGAACTCCTCTTGCCACAAAAGAAACTCTGCAATGCTTTGTCAGAGATAGCAATTTCCAACTAAATAACAATAATATATTGGTCCCATGAATTCCTGCACATTCATTCCATTGTCCCACATATGGATATCCACCTCTAGCTTTAACATTGCACATCAGAGAAACAGCAGATGTATTTTGTTTATAAGGTGCTTAAGTAACGGAACATAGTGACTGCTTGTGGAAGTGAAGTTCTCTTCTAGATAGAAATGTACAGTTACAGTGCAGCATAAGAAATGAATAGAGGTGAAAAGGTGTAACATAACAGCATCAAGTTTGCTCTATGCAGTAAACTCACAAACATGAACTCCTCACATGAAGAAATTAAGAATTAAGTCAAAATAGAAAGAGCTTGTTTGATAATAGTCCTTGGTTTTTTTCACCTGCACAAAAAATGCATCCATTAGATGAATTTACTGCTTAGATAACAAAGTTATAGTGAGATTCAGTCAGTGAATCTTACAAGCTCAGCAAATGAAGTAAGACACTGCACACTCTTTGTAAGTATGCTGCTTTGCCTTGATGTCTTCAAATTAAGACTGGATTTAAAGAGAGTTCATATGCTTAGCAGGCTCATTGAGGTAATCTGCTTGGATTAGCTTGCTTTACACCTTTCAGGAGGAAATCTTCTCTCCATGACCTTATAAAAGAGCTTTTCAGTCATTCAAGTAGATGTGTCTTTATAGTTTGCAAGCTGACTATTGAATGTCCAGTCATCAAAAGTGTTACATCAAAATGAAGGTTGGGTTTGTTGTTTTTCTGGGGTTTTTTTGAGCTCTGATGGTTTATTTTATGCCTTCTTGTCTCTTGATTTTTGTTTGACTGGTAAATATTTTAGACTTAATATGTTGTGCATTCTCGAAATAGGTTGAGAAATAATTGAAGCTGATTTCCATTCAACTTGAGGATGGAAGAGATCACAGAATCTCAGAACGGTAGGGGTTGGAAGGGACCTCTGGAGATCAGTGAGTCCAAGACCATGGCCAAAGCAGGTTTGCCTAGATAGAGAAGGTTGAACAGGAATGCTTCCAGGTGGGGCTTGAAAGTATCCAGAGAAGGAGACTTCACAACTTCCCTGGGCAGCCTGTTCCACTTCTCTTGTCACCTCACAGTAAAGATTTTTTTTTCTTTATGTTTAGATGGGATTTCCTGTGTTCTAGTTTGTATATCTTGCTCCATGTCTGTGGCCCCATCCTCCTGGCACCCACCCTTTCAATATTTATAAGATCCTCTCTTAGCCTTCTCTTTCCCAGGCTAAACAGACCCAGTTCTCTCAGCCTTTCCTCTTAAGAGAGATGTTCCAGTTCCTGAATCATCTTTGCAGCCCTCTGCTGGACTCTCTCCAGTAGTTCCCTGTCTCCCTTGAACTGGGAGACCCAGAAAGGGGCACAGTACTCCAGACGTGGTCTCACTAGGGCAGAGTAGATGCAAGCCATGTTCCTGAACATGCAGTCTTAAGAACACAGGAATTTTGAAGGACTACAGGAATTCTACACTTTTCTTACTTCTTTCACATATCAAAGGCAAGATAAAATGAAATGTTTCACAGGTACATGTGAATTTTTGATAATTTGGGCCCATGCACAAGGAAGACACTGAGGGTACAACACATCAGAAGACTCTTGGGAAACAGGGTGACAGAATGTACTTGATGATCTTGGAGGTCTCTTCCAGCCTCAGTAATTCTGTGATTCTGTAATGATAAAATTGCCCTGTATCAAGCACAGCTAGGTCACCACAAGCACACCTTTATATACATTTCATTCTGTAACCATATAGAAGATTTCTGATTAATACTGTGTTTAGAATAAAAAAGATGAAACCAAAGCCACTTAATGGGTGGTGCTTTAGGCATACCTATCATACCAACAATTTCTCTTACTGGGGGGAAAAGTATAAACCAGAAATAGACTAGGTTTTCCATATCCTTGGATTTGGTACTTTTTTACTTCTGCAGGTATAGCAGCCATTATGTTTTTGTGTTCAAGTCTTCCTTCACTTACTGTTGTGACTCACACAGATCATCTTGTGACATTTATTAAACAAAAACTGTAAATCGATAGTGAGAAGTAAGCCTCCAAGTTTGGAAGGCAGCAAACCAGTTTTTATGTAGGACTTGATGTCATAGAAGTGGACTGTGTGCCAGAGCTTAAGACATACACAGTTATATCCATTAACAATATATACAATTTAAAGGACAGAGAGGCAAACAGCATATTCTGGTTTGCCAGTCAGAGAAGATGATGACTTTTTTTTAAGCTGTTGTCTGTTCTGAAAGATCTCAGCCTATGAACAAAGAAGGTCTGGTTGAGAATGACAGTTGAAAGCAGCCTTGGCTGCAGTGACCATGAGATGGTAGAGTTCAGGGTTCTGATAAGAAGGAGGAGCAGGATCACAACCCTGGTCTTAAGGGGAGCAGACTCTGGTCTCTTCAGGGATGTGTTTGAAAGTGTCCTGTGGGATAAGTCCCTGGAGGGAAGAGGAATTCAAGGAAACTGAGTGAAACCCAAGGATCAGCTCCTACAGGCTCATGAGCAGTCCATTCCAGGAGGCCTGCATGAATAAACAAGAAGCTCCTGGCAAAAGTGAAATATAAGAAGGAAACATAGAGAAGGTAGAAACAGTGATAAGTATGGCCTAGAGAGACACTGTTGAAGCATGGTGAGACAGAGTTAGGAAAGCCAAAACCAACTTGGGGCTGAATCTGGTGAGGGATGTCAAAAGCAACAAGAAGGGTTTCTGTAAGCACCCGAACAGCAAAAGGACAAGGGGAAGTGTGGGCCAGTTACTACATTGATCAGAAGCTCCATTGACTCAGGACATAGAAAAAGCTGATATACCAAACACCTTCTTCACCTCAGTCTTCAGTAGCAATACTAACCTTCAGAAATCCAATGACACAGAGACAATGCATGACCAACTTGATAAATTTCTACAACGAAATGACTGGCTTAGATGAGAGGAGACAAATAGGCATTTTCTACATTCTGCCTAGAGAAGATGATGGAATATGGGCTGTATGAGCAGACAGTGAGTTAGACAGAAAACTGACTAAGCTGCAGGACTCAGAAGGTGGTGATCAGTGACTCAAAGTCTAGCTGGAGACAAGTAACAAGCAGTATAACCCGGGGTTAAATAATGGGTCCAATCCTGCTAAACATCTGCATTAATGATATGGATGATGGAACAGAATATAAGTGCAAAGGTCTTTACCCGGAGAGGAGTAACCCAATGAACTTGTACGTGCTGAGGGCTGACTGGCCACAAAGCAGCTTTGCAGAAAAGGACTTGGGGGTCCTGGTGGTCATCAAGTTGAATATGAGCCAGCAGTGTGTATTTGCAGAAAATAAAGGCTAACAGCACCTACAGACAGTTCCGTCTCTAGAGTTCTGTGCCCAGATAAGGGGCTCTCCAGTAGAAGACAGATATGAACCTACTGGAGAGAGTCCAATGAAAGGTCACAAAGATGATTAAAGGACTGGAACATCTCTCCTACAAGGAAAAGCTGAGACACCTGAGGCTGTTCAGCCTGGAAAACAGAGGGCTTGGGGCAATCTCATCAGTATTTACAAATACCTGAAGGGAGATTGTAAAGAGGATGGAGCCAGGCTTTTTTTAGCAGTGCTCAGTGACAGGCCCAGAGGCAATGAGCACAAACTGAAACACAGGAGGTTCCCTCTGAACATCAGGAAACACTTGTTTTGTTTTAGTTTTGGTTTTTACTGTGAGGATGTTTGAGCAGTGGCTCGAGGTTACCCAGAGAGGTTGTGAGGTCTCCCACCTTGGAGATACTAAAAAGCTGTCTGGGCATAGTCCTGGGCAGCCTGCTCTAGGTGACTCTGCTGTGACCAGATGATCTCCAGAGGACCCTGCCAATGTGAATCATTTTATATTCTGTGAGCTGCTTGATGTGAGAAGCTAAAGACCTGACCAAGATATGAGAGTGAAAACCAGAAAAAACAGAGCAATAGCTGTCTTTTTAGACTCATACAGAAAGAAACTGAAATATTTCAGAATAGCAATCTGTTCCCAAAAGCTACCCACTAAAAACTAGCTTCTTAAGAAATATTCCTTAGAATACTTTTGCAGGTTTTGTTGTCGACTACTTTCATCACTTCCCAGAAACTCATGTTTTAAATAAAGCATGTAACAGTCTCTTGCCATACCATGACTTCTTGATGGAATTACATTAAGGACTCATGCTGTGTATGTTTGCAATTAAGTATTTATTCCAGGTTAATAGTTGTTATACCAGAATAATTACTATTAGAGTAGAAAGATCTGATGGTGATAAGGAGCTTAAAACAAAAACCTGACATATCAGATCTGTATCAAGAAACTAAAAAGAAGCAGAGTTAGGCCAGAGGTTTACAGTACAGGGAAGGAGCTTTACAGCATTTAGTCTCCAGGTAACATGGCACTTATTAGTGCTTGGGTAACTATAGAAGCTAACTTTAGAACAAACCAAGGAGATTCTACATAGATAGATGTTTGGTGGGGTTTATTTTATTTGGTTTGTGGTTTTTTTTTGTTTCATTGGGGTTTTGTTTGTTTGTTTGTTTGTTTTCTTTGTTTATTTGTGTTTTTTGTTTGTTTGTTTTAAGAAGAAAAAGCAATATTACTGGGAAGATTTTTGCATTTTTCCATTTTTCTGTGGATAGCAAAATCATGTGGAATGTTGTCACTGTCAAAGGTCTTCTGCCACAGGAAAAGCAGCAGAGTATTGTGAGGTCCCCAACCAGTGGATAAGATTCTCTACTCAAAGAGTGTGATACACAAAATTGATGCCATAGACTGTTTGATCACTGTGTTTCCCCCCTGTCCCTTCAAAATAAAACAAACTAAATTTTTCATTTGGAAATAGAAACGAGCTTACTGAAATTCTCCTGTGATGGGAAATTCAGTTTCTATGACACCTCTCTAGAGAGAACAACCCCAAAAAAGGCTTCTCTTTGGTGTACTGTCTGATAGGTCAACTCTCTGCAAGTACAGTTAATTTGCCATGAAACTGGGCAACACAAGGGACCATCCAATCTCCCCTGCCTCCCTTGTTAGAAACTGCAGAAAGAGTCTGTGCAGGCTGTTAGGCAGCATTCTTACTGGTTAAGATTTGTCACATTTTTAGGTTCAGAAAGTCGCACAATCTTCTGAGTTTGTTCTTTACTTTCAGCTTGGACAACTGGAACAGCTTGGACAACTGGCACACAACCTGATTTTTCTTTTCTGTTTGTAAAGAAAAAGAACTAATAGCTTGACTGCATTGTTGTCATTTAAAAAAATCCCAAACTTTAAAAATTACTTTATCAGTGTTTTAATTACACATTGCTAATATTTCTTCAAAAGTTAACAAATCTGCCAGAAAATGTAATTAGCACACATCTTTTAATAGTCAGTGCTAATCTCTTATAAAATACCCTGTTGCCTAGTAATAAAACCTACTTAACTTTTGATTAACTTGAGCAGTATGACATACAGTGTGTAAAAACTAGTTGAATTCTACTTTCCATATTGCCTGGAGGTGCCTGGAAAGATGTACTTTTACATGTCTTTTACATGTTTTTTTACATGTTTTTACATTTTTTTTTACATATTTAGCCATGTTTTGTTAAGCGAAACAAAAGCTCTAAGTGTTTTAAAATTAAAAAAAAAAAAGAAAAAGAAAAAAGAAAAAAGCCAGCATCTTAAATATACAGCTGCATCTTCACTTCTACATTATTCATGAAGCTGGGAAAAGGTCATACAATCCAAGAGTCTCCAATAACTTAGCAGGCTTAAATTACATATACTTAGCAGTAACACTGAAAGTAATTCAGTATTTCGTGATACCTGTTTCATATTTTAAAACAGCTGTTTTCTTTCTCATATTATCATTCAGGTTGGAAAAGACCCTTGGGATCATTGAGTCCAACCATTAAACCTACTCTACAAAGTTCACCTCTAAACCATGTACCTCAAAACCACATCTAAATGATCCTTAAACACATCCAGAGATGGTGACTCAATAACTTCACTGATCAGGCTATTCCAGTGGCTGACTACTCTTGTTGTGAAATAAATTTCCCTAATGTCCAGTCTAAACCTACCCTGTTGCAGCCTGAATCCATTCCCTCTTGTTCTATCGATAATTACCTGTGAGAAAAGACCAGAACCAACCCCTCTACAATGTCCTTTCAGGTAGTTGTAGAGGGTTATGAGGTCTCCCCTTAGCCTTCTCTTCCTCAAACTAAACAGTCCCATCTCCTTCAATTGCTCTTCATAAGATTTATTCTCCAGGCCCTTCACCAGCTTTGTTGCCCTCCTCTGCACTTGCTCCAGCACCTCGATATCTCTCTTGTATTTAGGTGCTCAAAACTGGACACAATACTCAAGGTGTGACCTCACCAGTGCTGAGTAAAGGGGGACAATCACCTCCCTGCTTCTGCTGCTCACACTATTTCTAATACAAGTCAGATGCCAATACTTGGCTTTCTTGGCAACCTGGGCACACTGCTGGCTCATATTCAGATGCTTGTCAATTAGAACTCCCAGGTCCTTTTCTACCAGACATCTCTCCAGCCATACTCCCCAGTTGTGGTTGTTGTGGCCCAAGTGCAGGACCCAGCACTTGGCCTTGTTGAAGCTCATACCGTTAACATTGGCCCATCTATCCAATCCAAGTCTCTCTGTGGAGTATTCCTATCCTCATGCAGATGACACACGCTCTTAACTTGGTGTCATCTGCGAACTTACTGATGATGCACTCTATGTCCTTATCAAGATCATCACTGAAGTTGTTGAAAAGAAATGGTCCCAACACTGAGCCCTGAGGAACATCACTTGTGACTGGCCACTTGTGACTGGCCACCAGCTAGGTTTAACTCCATTGACTAACACTCTTTGGGCCCATCCATCCAGCCAATGCTTGATCCACCATATTGTATGATCATTCAGGCCATGAGGAGACAGTTTTTCCATGAGAAATCTATGGGAAACAGTGCCAAATGCTTTTTGAAAGTCTAGGTAGACAATATCCACAGCATTTCCCTTGTTCAATAGTCAGGTCATCTTTTTATAGAAGGAGATCAGGTTTGTCAGGCGGGACCTGCCTTTCGTAAATCCATGCTGACTGGACCTGATCCCCTGGTTGTCCTCTATATGGCTTGTAATTGTACTCAAGATGATCTGCTCCATGTCCTTCCCTGGTACCAAGGTCAGACTGACAGGTCTATAGTTTCCAGATCTTCCTTTCTGCCTTTCTTGTAGATGGGTGTCACATTTGCTACCCTCCAGTCCATTGGGACCTCCCCAGTTAGCCAGGACTTCAGGTAAATAATGGAAAATGGCTTGGCAAGCACATCTGAAAACTCTTTCAGCACTCTTGGGTGTAACCCATCCAGTCCCACAGACCTGTGTGTATCCACGTGGTGCAGCAGGTCACTGACCACTTCCGCTGTAAATTCAATGACCTCATTCTGCTTCCTAGATCATGAGGCCAGGTGTCCAGGGAACAGCTAGTTCCACTGCTAAAGACTGAGGCAACGTAGGTGTTGAGCACCTCAGTCTTTTCCTCATCCTTTGTTACTATGTTTCTCTCTGCATCCAGTAAAGAATGGAGATTTTCCCTAATCTTCCTTTTGCTGGTAATGAATTTACAGAAACATTTTTTATTACCCTTAACAGCTGTAGCTAGGTTGAGCTCTATCTGTGCTTTGGCTCTCCTAATTTTCTCCCTGAATAGCTTCACTACATCTTTATAATCTTCATGAGGGACCTGACCCCTCTTCCAAAGGTCGAAGACTCTCCTTTTGTTCTTGAGGTCCAGGCATGTCAGTCTCCTTCCCTGCCTACTTGTTTTCCAGCACACGGGGACAGCCTGCTCCTGTGCCTTGAAGTATGTCCAGCCTTCCTGGGCTCCTATTTCCTTCAGGGCAACCTCCCTTGTTTCTCCAAGGATTGAAAACTCAATCATCTCATGATCACTGTGCCCTAGATAGCCTCCAACCTTTAATTGCCCCACAGGTTCTTCCCTGTTCACAAGAAGCAGGTCCAGGAGGGCACCTTCCCTGATTGGCTCACTTACCAGCTGTGTGAGGAAGTTGTCCTCCACACATTCCAGGAACCTCTTGGATTGTTCCCTCTCTGCTGTGTTGTATTCCCAGCAGATACTTGGGAGGTTAAAGTCCCCCACAAGAACAATGGGAAGTGATTGCAAGATTTATCCCAACTGCTTGTAAAAAGCTTCATCCACCTCACTGTTTTGGTTGGGAGGTCTATAGCAGACTCCCACAGCAGTATCAGCTTTATTGGCTCTTAACCTAATCCAAACACTCTCAACCCCATCATCACTAGATTTCCTAGATCTCATAGCATTCTCTAACACACAGGGCCATTCCACCGCCTCTTCTTCCCTGTCTATCCCTCCTGAAGAGCTTGTAGCCATCAAATGTGGCACTCCAGTTGTGTGAGGCATCCCATCACGTTTCTGTGATAGCCACTATGTCATAATTTTCCTGGTGCATCATGGCTTCAAGCTCCCCCTGTTTAAGTTGCTTAACATTCATTTGGCCTCAACCACATGAAAACAGTCATGAAATTTGAGATTATCTAGTCACAGTCACTGAAAAATTGCTTATGTTCTAAGGAGACATACAGTATTAATCTTCTATTGCTCTTCTACAACAGTCTTCCAGAAGCATTTTCATTTGTCAGTGCACACATTTCTTACTGTTCAAGGAGGGGGGCATGTCGCTGCTGTATACAGCTCTTTGGTTTCCATGTGATGGCATCATCAATTCATGAGCAAAATGATCACTTAGCCTGTAAACTAGATTTCCACAGTCCATGTGGTTCACATTATAGCTTATTAGTCATGGAAAAATTATGTCATTGCATACACCATAGAGCTAGCACAGAGACACGGATATTATTGGCTCAGAGCCAGCTCATTAAAAGCAATTGTGTGAATCACATAACTGTATCACAGATTCAGTGCTTTGTGAAGAGCTGGCCACCTACTTTTGGCACCAACAACATATGGAACATGTGGCACAGTAAGAGATGTTGCCTTTAAGAAGTATGCATTACTTGAATTTATTTTAAAATATGGGGAGTGAGGGAGGGGTGGAATTAACCATGTTCTTCTTTGTGTATAAGATATATTCTCAGGGTAACAAAATTCTTGCAGAGATTCATTAATTAATTTTAATCAAGATCTTTAAGGGTAAGAAATTATTGAGATACCAAGAAATGCTATGAAATCGGATAGTTTATTGTGAGCATTAATAGAAACCGAACAGTTTATTGTGAGCCTCAGTAGAAACTGAAATAGCACACAGCAGCCTCCAAAATAGGATTTTTTATCTGTACTATTCTTTCAGAGACCATTTATGCCTGTGTGAGGTCTAATATTAGCCCAAAATATTTTAAACTAAGTGATTTACTGTGAAATATTGTCAGGGTTTTTTTTGTAGGTTTTGTTTTATTTTGTTTGTTGGTTGGGTATCTTTCTTTGGGATTTTTTTTGTGTGTATTTTTGTTTGTTGTTGTGTTTTTCTCTTTCATTATATTTTTTTCCCCTCAAGAATTTAGTATAGAAAAAGCATTTAACATCACACAAAGTATTGTTTAAGAACCCTGGGTTTATATATTTCCTTCAACATAAAATAACTATTACAAGCGTTATCCCTTATAAGTACTTAGGAACATGCTGAAATCTACAGAGCACAGGAGTTCTATATTTTTGCATAGGCAGCCTCAGTAACTCGGGAAACACAGAAAGCTTGACTTTTTGCATACTAGACAATGGAGTTTCTTATGCTTTTTTTTAACCCCCAATTTGGTTGAGGTAGAAATTATTTATCTATGCATCAAAGACCTCTGAATACCCAGGAGCATAGCACATGCACTCAATTCCCCTCCAGGAATCTAAATCTATATGGAACATGTGAAACATCTGATAAACAGACCAAAATATACAGAATAGAGTGGTTTTCTCTCTTTTATTTTTTTTTCTTATACCTGTTTTTATCCTGTATTTTCATCATCTTTCTTTCAGAAGAACAGTAGATACTCAAAGTGGTAGCTTACTATTTGCTATTTTGTCATGTTAAAATTTTAGTAATTGGCTTTAGCTGTGGAAAGAGCTTTATATAACATTGGAGCTGACCTTATATAGTTCCCAAATGAACTACTTTTCAAAACCAGTATGAATTTGAAGAAATTAGTCAAATTAATGTGTACCACTGTCTGGTTTAGCCGTCTTCCATCCATCAGTGTAGGCAAAGTAATTAACATGTATTTTTCTAGAATACAGAAAGAGGAGATCATCATAAAGGAAATCAGAGCAGATTACTCTTCAGAAAGCAAACTGATGAATGGAAGGCTACAACTTGCCAAAACAAAACTAAATAAATATAATCTTGGAGGGGGGTTGTGTGTGTGTGTGTGTGTAATAATAAAAAATAAGGCATAGGCATAGCTTTTTGAGAAAAAAATTTCAAAACCTTAGCCCTTTACATGATAATATACACAGCTGAAGTGAGAATCAGTGAGTGGTCAATAAAATATTGCTGCTTCTTACTTTAGTGACATCATTATACTTGTTTCTGCACCAAATAATAGTTCATGTTGAGGAATTAAGATCTTCACAAAACTTTTCACATCAAGTGTATAAAACTTTGCTTCATGGACTTAACAATCAAATTCTAAACTGAAAAGAGATTTAAAAGAGCTTTAAAAGGCACATTATTTGGGGTAGTTTGTTTGTTTGCTTGTTTTAAATTAGTTATACACATCCAGTAGTAGTTGTAACTACTTCATTTAAGCACAGTGGCCTTCATCCTTCCAGATGATATATCTATGCCAGATACTGCAGCCTGAATAATTCCAGGTACTTTAATGGAGGTTCAGCAAGAGTTGTGTCAGTAAGAATGTTGAACTTTGCTACTTTTCAGTGCTGGAAGAAATACTTCTGTCTTTTACCACAGCAGCTATTTGAAAGTGAGAGTAATGTTTCTTCTCTCACAATGCATGAGAGGACAAGCTATGAAGTCTGCAGCTGGAAAATACTGTCAGATTTCAACTAGAATGCTAATTTTATTGCAACTGTCTGACAGCAGCTTTGATTCTTACACAAAAGAAGGTTTTCTACAGTATTTCTCCACAGGCTGCAAGGAAACAAAAATATACCTTGTCTTAATCTTGATGTTACTGAAACTTGAAACAATAAAATCTTTTAAAAAGAAAGTTTCTTAATTTTTAGCGCAACTAGTTCATAGCACTGGTGTATCTCATAGCTGTTGATTGTTTAGCTATTTTGTAAGGAGATTTAAGGTTTTGAAGGATTATGAATATATATGTTCGTAGCTGCCTCTTTTTTTCTTTTCATAGTGTGCTGGGTATTAGGAAAGCACAGACTTCACATCCTCTTCTGTCTCTAAAATATAGCTGCATGTGATTCCAAATAATTTGAACCAACAGGAAAAAGACCCAGTTAGAAATGTATCATGAAAAGTTAATTCAGCACCACTGCCACTATCTTTCCTGCGCAGCTCTGTTTGTTTTGTTTAACATTTCAACCAGAGAGGTGACTGCACCTTGGAAGTCTCACCTCTTTGAATTATTCATGAAATGGTAGAAGATTACTTGATATGCTTATTTGTTTCACAAAGTATGCAAAAGTGCTAGATAATGGAAAGAAAGTCTTTTAGACCATAAACAGTGGAACCGGAGTAAGCGTATTAGCAGCAGGGCTTGCCTTCTTTTCTGTTCAAGGATGGGGAAGAAGAGAAGACAAAAATGTGGTTGCATTTAAGAAAATTATCAGGCCATATGGTACCTTCTGACTGAAGTGGGTTTTGTTTGTTTTCCCTAAGTTATATTTCTATCTTACAGGTGTGCATTTAACACTTTCAGATTACTGGTGATGCTTCCAGTACACCAGTTTCTTGGAGAGTGTGTGACCTGCAGTATTGTAGTTCATTTAAAAATACATTTATTTAAATTGTGACATGATGTCTAACAACTCCACTTTTGGTCCAACTAGGTCCCACGGTGAAGTAATTGAAAAACATCCCCTTGAAACTCTTTCAATTTGTAGGGAGAAAAAAAAGCAGTGAAAAATCATGTCTGTAGTACTTTCTGATAAAAACATCTTGGCTGCAGCTAATCAAGATATTAAAATACTTTGGCACTTCTGGTATTCTTCTGAGGCCAAGTTAGAATCAAGCTCTTCAGAAGTCCTGCCACTGCAAAGTGCTTTCAGATTAGCACATCTGTAAACCAGAGCTAAGCATAAACTGTGTCCACTATAGTCATCTAGGTTTATATTATACATATATATTTATGTATTTGAAGGTTGACATATATACAATATATATAATTGACAATATAGCTGACAGTAATATATATACACTCACTATGTATATCTAAGTGTACTTGAAGGTTGATATTAAAATAAAAAAAGGAAGACAAATCATACTTACTAGATGGAAGAGTGCTTTTCTCACAGAAAGAAGTAGTAAAAAAAAAGTGTTATTTTAAATATTTAGATTATTTCTAGAAGGTACTGATTACTGTCTGAGTATTTGAGTAAAGACATCTCCATAAGTTATAAGCATTCTTTAGTAGTAGTAGGAATAGGGGATGACACTTAGGGAACAGAAAAACCTCCATGCTTTAATATGCTGTCTGAAAACTCCTGTCACTAGATTTTCATTCTGAATGTAAACAGGGGTAATACGCAAAAAGCCTCCTGTGACCAGCATTCACAAGCTGTCTGGCATGGAGTAAGACTGCATGAGGGCTGTTTGAAATTTTGAAGCATTTCAGCAGCTTTAACACATCAAAGCCCTGTTAAGTTTTCTCCTAACAAAAACTTACCCCAACATAAACTAAACAAACACTGGCGTATTTACCAAGCCACCAAGCTACATTGTTCATCTTATTTCTATAGTCTGTAAGTAATGCTAATACCTTCCTCATGTCAGTTCTCATGGCTTGTTCCATACAGTCTGCATAATTCAACTTCTTAGTAAGTCTTCAGGCAGTTTTCTATGTTACAAGTCTCTCCTTCTCCCACCAAACTTTATCAAATAGATTGAAAACAACAGTATTGACGCCTGAAGGTTAAATTCACTAGCAAGTAAACAAAAAAGCCATTGAAATATCTATTTGCTTACAGAAAAGAAGTGATAGGTTTTACCCCATAATGCTATGGGCAGCATGTCAAAACTTTGCAATACAGAGATATATTTAGATACATTGCAGTCCACTAAATCTATACCCCACCAGGAAAACAGTATTAAAACCAATAATAATTAAATGATTGCAGACAGCTTCATCCTAATTTTCAGTTTGGACTCACTCTGTAACAACAATTCACATATCTTAACAAATGAAGATCAACTAAATCTCAAATACATTGGGTTTACTTTACAGTAAATTATTGGAAAGCATTATTCATACAGCATTTGTCATCTCTCATGAAAGTATGAAATATAAAAGACCTTACATAGAGCTCAATCATCAGAGACAGGTGCTTTGGCATTAATGTTACGCTCAGTATATTTTTAATATCATTTGTATACTTTCATGTACAGAATGGTAAATTTAAAATCCAGGTTGCATGAGATATGCAACTTCACTATATTAACCTTCACAAATAGAGAGATATGTCTACAAAATGGTCTAGGTACTGTTTTCATCTTCATCTCCATAGTTTCATTGTTAACTCTACTTGTTGGATTAAATATTTGGTAACTGAATTATGACAAACTATCAGCAACCACTTACACATCCTGTCATGATCCTGTCCTTGTGCACATTGTTGTATTGAATTAACACTTTATAATGTCAGGAATATTAGAAACAGCTCTGAAAAACTAGACAAATCTAATGATTGTTAGTTGGCCCTGCACAGCCCTTGTTGTTGAACCCATGCAGGAACTAGAAAATAAAGAAAAAAAGAGGAAAGCAAGATATTTGAAATACGTTTTTCTGCCTAAGTGTCTTTTACAGAGGAAATTAATATGCCAGCAAACTTCCTATAGATCCATTTAATCCTCTCAGGAAACAAACATAAATGTATTGCTTCTGTGCCATTTGAATGGCTCATAGACTTAGGAACTGTTTCCTTTCTTGTCCCTCACTATCAAGCTAAGCTATACCTTTCGCTCTTGAAAATTTGTTCTATTTTTAGTTTTATTCTGAAAACCTGCTCAGCACACAAACATGTGTGTGATTGAATACACATGCACACACTCAAACACACATTGTTTTATTGAGTTAATGCTTTCCTGAGCTAATGAGAAAATAAATTAGTGAAAATCACTGAGCATTAATATTTTGAATAACTTAGAGAGCACTACCTGTAACTAGGTATCAAGGAAAATAAGGGCCTTAGGATGTACCATCATTCTGGACTTCAGCAGATATATTAATGCTACAAAAAATGCTCAACAGATTTGCTACATATATGCAACATGTGCCTGTAAAGTCTGGAGAAAAAGAAGCCTCTATAGTCATCATAAGTAGTACCTGCACAAATATAGAGCAATGTTCAATTTATGGAATCACTTTTTCTAAAATTTAGTAACTTTACTAATTCAATAATTAAGAAAAATGCACTAAAGTAAATGAAGATAGTATTATAATGTAAAGGTATAAATCATTCATTGATTTAAAGGTCCTAGAGCTTTAAGGAGTTTCTTAAACTACTCATTCATCCTTTTTTTTTTTTTTTTTTAGCACAATGATTACAAGAAGTACAGAGCAAGTATTTGTATCTATATCTTGTAGTAGAATGGTATATCTGATGGCCCTCCTCTAAAAAGAGGATTAAGCAACATTACAAAGAAAAATAATGAAGTAGGGATTTTTGGTTGAGTAATTGTTTTTTTCTCAATTTAAATTGTTACTAAGAAGGCAAATCCACAGAGAATGTAGGGTAGCTGATACTGGCATTTCTAAAATTTTCACCTTTCTAGACATTTTGAGTTTTTCAATTTAAAAGATCGATGGAAATAATGGATAAACTGCAAGTAAAGAGAAGCATTATAACCAGATGAAAATGCAAAAAAAGACAAACAATGTCCAAGTGCAATTAAGTATTTGTTTTAAATGCACAAAACCATTATTTATTTTGGAACTGGTGTGAGATGTTGCCTTGAATGCAGTCATAGTTTTTCACTCAACTATATAAGCTCTATTCATATAGCCTAATAGTGTTCTCCATTCATTTAATTGCTTCACAAAAGACATTGTTAATTCCAAAAGCTGTTCATACCTCTTCCAAGTAGTTTTATGAATTTGAATTTATCTCCTGCTTGGGAGATAGTCCAGTATGACGTCTTTCAAAGTTGGGTCCATATGACAAACTTTACATTTAATTTGTATATGATATGAAATTCAGAATTTCCTTGATCAAATGTGTGAGTAGAAGTAAACTCTAAAAAAGAATTCAAAAATAGAATGAGATTGCAGGCAATTCTTTTAAAAAGATTTAAATATTGTTATAATCTAGGAGTCCTGACATAGAATATGCTACTTGCATGAGAAATCACTTCAGAAAAGTAACATTTTTCCTGACAAACAGGATACAAAATAAACACAACAGCTTCACTGATGATATTTCCAGTTCCAACTATTCATGCAAATGCAGCCTATCCTTTCAGCTATTGCTCTAGGATTGTGCACCACCACTAGTACTTTTCTTTTATGATTTCTATTTTCGGGCAGTATCATTCATACGTAACATCTCTACACTATTTTTTATGTATGAGGAGATTTGTAGTTTAAACATGATACACAGTTGTAATACTATTACTGCAGAAAGTCAATCATCAATATTTCAGAGCTTTTGCTTAATGATACCAGTACTATTGCTATCAAAAGAGTATTTCTTCACTAAAAAGGTTCTGACACCTGTAAGCTCCCTATGAGTTACGTAGTAAACAGGGAGGTAAGGTACTAATCTATGTAGTAAGATCCAAAGTCAAGTAGCATTATGAATAACTTACTATCTGCTTCCATCAAAGATCTGCAGCCCTTGTGTGCCTAGAGATGGGACATGATGACCATATTTTCCCCCTGTGTACAAGATATCAAAAAAATGCAGAGTCCAGGAGAAGGTCATTGACTGGCTTGGTAACTGGAGTGTGTGACATATCAGGAGAAATGGAGGGAACTGGATTTGTTTAGTCTCTAGAAGAGACAACTAAGAAAGGATCTGATTGCAACCTGAATTTACCTAAAGAGAAGTTATAATGAAGGGAGAACTCAGGTTTTCTCCACAATGCACCCTAATAAGACAGAGGCAACAACCACAACTGCAACAAGGGAAATTTCCAACTGGATGTAAGGAAAAAAATTCTGCAAGGAGCACTTAACTACTGGAAAATATTTCCTTGAAAGGCTGTCAAAACTCCATCTCAGAGGCTCTCAAAACTCACCTGAGAACATCCTGTACAATGATACAGGCCATTGAAGCTAACCCTAGTTTAAGCAACGAACATACTATATGACTGTGGAGCTCCCTTCCAGATTAAATTGGACACGGTACATGTTTTGGGTTTTTTTGTGTGAGGAGAGGACATCTGGTTCAACAACACACCATCTCAAGCAGACATTGATAAGGTCTTCTCTCAGTCTTCTCCAAGAAAAAGAGTCCCAGGTCTCTTAACCTTTCCTTGTAAGAGAGATGTTCCAGTCCTCCGGGCATCTTCATTGCCCTGCTTAGACTCTCTCCAGTAGTTCCCTGTCTCGAACTGAGGAGCTCAGAACTAGACACAGTATTCCAGATGTGACCTCACCAAGGCAGAACAGAGTGGGAGGATACCTCCCTTGATCTACTGGCCACAACCTTCGTAATGCTTTTAATGCACTCTATATACCATTGGCATCCCTAGACACAAGGACACATTGTTGGCTGACAGCTGAGGAGCCGCTGCAATGCCGAAGGCCGCGGAGCCTCAGCGCTATGCCCTCGCGACAGCCGCCGCGCTCCCCAGTGCAGCGCTGGGTGGCAGTAGAGCGGCTGCCGGAGGTGCTGCTCTGCCCCGGCCGTCTCCACTGCTGCCCACAAGCCGACGGCCCTCGGCACAAGGACCAGCTCTCCCACCTTCCAACAGAGCCAAAAAAAGAGCCCAACAGAGCCCTCTGCCAGCCCTTTCTACCGCCATTTCCCCTTCCCAGCGCGGATTCACCACACTGGAGCCGGTCCTTCAGCGAGTGGGCGCCCTCGCGTGCGAGCTGCAGTGCCCCGTGTGCCCGCTCCGTGCTCCGAGTGCCCCCCTGGAGGAGGGCACCTGAGGAGCTGCTTTTATGCCGGGGGTGCCTCGGCGAGGGCCCGTCGTGGCGGTTC
>JANHFX010011615.1:0-12560 GCA_027560015.1 Chloroceryle amazona | reverse complement strand
AGAAGGGCTCCCCTGAGCCTCCTGCTCTCCAGGCTCCACAAGCCCAGGGCCCTCAGCTGCTCCTCACCCCCCTTGTGGGGATGATCCCTGCCCTTCTCCTGCTGTCACCCCAGTGCTAACACAGCCAGGGTGCTGGTGGCTTCTTGTCCACTGGGCACTCTTGGGCTCACCTCCAGCTGCCTGTCAACCAGCCCCCCCCAGGTCCTTTCCTGGTGGGCACTTTCCAACTGCTCTGCCCCAGCCTGGAGCGCTGCAGGAGGTTGGTGGGACTCAAGAACAAGACCCAGCAACTGGCCTTGTTGAGCTTCATCCCGTTGGCCTTGGCCCATCAAGACTGTGAGCTTTAAGCTGTCTGAGCACTAGTTTGCTTGGTCACATTGGTGATTGGTCAGTGCCTGTCACGTTAGTGCTTGTTCTCCACCTTCCCCCAGACGTGAGTGGAATGAGGTCCATGGATGGTAACAGGGACAGCAGGTTTTGCAGCAGCTGAGCTGAGAGAAGGTCTGAAAGAAAATGGCTTTGAGAGTGAGTAAAGCCCAAGCTGAGGGTTAGTTTGGTGATGGGGGGAAAAACAGGCTTCTGTAATTAGTTCTAATGAATTATAATAAACACAGAACAATATCTCCTTAGCTCCTGAAATTGAAGGAGTAATTAAATCTGGAATGAGCCACAGTTGAAATTCTGACTTAAATGCAAAGGATTATTTATTTTGTGAAGGCTGAGCTATGTCAGACTGTGCAGCTGTCTTAGTGACCAAGGAAATGGTCATTAAATGAGCTAGTACCAGCAGAAAGGGCAAGGGCATCAAATGTCATATTTCCTCTCAAAAATATACTAAGAATAATATGTTGGTGAGTCTTATGTTCCTACCAAGTAAATAGGAGCAGGGATAATTAAGAATAAAACAATTAAAGAGCATGATATCTTGGAGGATATCAGTAGGATTTCCATGGTAGGCATTTCTGCCTGGTTAACCTCTTTTAATTCTTTGAACTGCTCAGCAAAATAATGATCTCTTATGAAAGCCTTTGCCCAAGGATCTTTGAAAGCTTAACTCCCTGTTCTTCATTAAAAGCACTAATTATGCATAAGATCAGATATAAAGCTCTCCCGCTGGATTAAGTGCTCCTGAGCTGTTGAAATTTAAGGGAACTTTTGGTGAAAAACTAAAGCAGCAGTTATACAGGCAACACTACGCAGGAGAGAGGCCAAAGGAGTTTTCTCCTGGCCTCTGGTGTATTTGTATCCCATCCCTGTTACACCGGGGGAATTAATTACACCCCTCTGCTAATTACTTGCAATTACTGTGCTTTCAGTTATCAGACTAGACCTACAGATGTTTTTATCTTCACTAAACTCTACCTGTCTGAACTGCACTTCATGCTGATCAGGTACCAGAGCCAACTTCCTTCTGGGAAAACTGAGCTGCAGTTATTCTGCTGAGAGAAGAGCTGAGGAAAAGCCACCTCCTTTCTCTAACCTCTAGCATCCTCTTTCCTGTAAAGTTCTAGAAGCTCTGTGACCTGGTACCAGCAGTTGCAGCTTGTCCTGCTGGGGTGTTCGTGGTGTTCTGGTCTTGCTCGATTTTTGGACAAATCCCAGGTGGCTGAGGGTGAAGATGTGAGCTCCGATTGTCCAGAGCCCAGGCTGCCTGCTCTTCTTACTCAGGCCCTGCTGAGGGGGGCTGCCTATGCTGGGGGAGCACGTAGAGAGTGCTACTTTGGCATGATGGACCTAATTAATCTTGCAAGATTGCAGTGCTGCTGTGACAGGTTTTTTCCTGGAGCACTGTAGATAGTAAATGAAATACTTAAATAATAATATATTCAGGAAAAAACAATATTAATTCAAAATCTTAAGAATCTCTCGTCTTCTTTTGATGAATTGTCTATTGTTGCTCACTCCTTATTTTCCAACAGCTGGCCAAGTTCTAAACCAATTCCAGCAAGTACTGATGCTGCTTCTGCTGACATTCAGTTTTGAGTACTACTTCTTCCCACAAAACAAAAACCAAGCCCCAGCCAAACCTCCCTGAATCCCTGCTTCACAAAGTTTGGTTGGTGGCTTTCCTTGTGTTGCTCACCCCAGAGGCTTGGGGAGAATCTTTTTTAATTTGAGGAAGAGTCTTTCACAAGTTGGTAGAAAAAATGATTAAAGGAGTGAACCTTCTGCAATGAATTTCTAGAGACTTGTTAACCAGAGATTTGTTGCTGTGGATGCTAAGGCAGGTAGGTAATCCTCCTGACCCAGAACTGTATTGCTGGGGAATACCACGTGGTGCCAGAGACTCATGGAAGTGTGGATGGGTGAGATGCTGTGTGGGACTGAGGACAGCACGGTTGACTTGCTGCTGTATGTCATGGGGAGCAGAGAGGCAGACTTGGAAAAAAGTCTTTTTCTCTTCTGGGTGTTGGTCCTTTTCACATGTCTCTGTGGTTCTCACAAATTAGCCCCCCTAAGATGGCTCATGGCCTGGGAAAGAGGTGTGGAAGTCCTGTCCAAAAAAAAAGAGAAATGGAAAAGGGAAGAGCTCAAGTGGTACAGGAGCTTGCCTTGGGCAACTGTCTTGGATGTCCTGTGTTTGGATGCTTCTGGTAGGTGTGCCAAGGGGAAGGCAAGAGGCACAGGACTCGGTCATTAAGAACTTTATGCCTGGAAACCTCCCCGTGTTGTGATGTTGTTGCAGTTGGGCCGGCAACCTCTGCAGCCTGCTGAGTTTGGCTTATATTTAGAAGTTACCACAGTGGTCTTGCTTGTTGTCTGTACTCTTGCTCTGCTAATTAATCTGTGAGCTCAAACACACTATGAGGATGTGGTGAATTTTTGTCATTGCTGTGTGGGGGTGAGGGTCACCCTCCTTGTCGAGAAGAGTGATGTGGTGGGGAACCTGAATTTAACTCACAAGGCATGACAGGCACTACCTTGGCACCACTGGTGTCGACGGGAGGCCAAGGTCAGGCAGGAATTGATGGCTGCTCCAGCCTTGTCTCCAGCATGTCCAGGAGGAGAAGCTGCTAAAAAGCCTCTAGACAGGGTGGGGTAATGACAGCCACCGTAAAATATTATTGCACAGGCTGATCAAAACCATCTGGTCTGGCTGAACCTGAAAGACATGTCCTTGCTGCATCTGAGTCTCTGCCCAGTGGCAGAATCTCCTGCAGCCTGAGCTGGTGAAGCTGCTCAGATGTGTTAAATGTACGGCCAGTATTACCTGCCTAGCAGAATCCTGCGTAGAGCTGCCCCTTGTCTACTTCAGGCTGCCTGCTGCACACAGACGGTGTAAATATTCACTCTGCCTCTGCTGTGACCGGGTTAAAAATGACAATCCTGTCATTACTCAGGTGAGGTGTCTTTCTAGTCCACTCAGTCCTGTTCTGCAGTAGCTGTAGTTATTTATTTCCCTCACATGCATCACATCTTTCCATCCAAAGACTGCAGAGCATCGTCGTTTTCCACAGACACTGCAAAAGGCAGCAGCCAAATGCAGGAGGTTCTCCCCAGACTCCCTTGCTACTGCTGCTGGCTCAGGGCCATTTTACCTGCCCAGGGCCTTCCTCTCCAAGTCCCCCCATTCCAAGGCTGCCAGGCTTCTTGTTAAGATATTATTTCCTGGAATACAGGGTGCTTTCAGGTTCCTGGCTTCCTCAGCTCTGGAATGGTTTGCCATCTGTTGAGCAGTCAAATGTGTACATTTTCAGTAATATAAATAAATCTAAGAGAAACAAGCAAGGAAAGAGAAACTAACCAGTTCTGTTCTTGCTCATAGAACATCCTTAGACGTTTCTCCTAGGTATTTTTAAAAGTAAATTAAATTGGGTAATGTACATTTAATACCTGTGTTGCTAGAAATGTTTGGCTAAAACCGCTCCGGGATAGGAATTTTACAGGAATAAAGCACAAAAAATGGAACCCCTTGCATGCTTAACATAACAAGGATGTTTAAGGTCGTAGCTGCTGTGTGAGCGATGCTGTTCCGCAGATGATAGCGTTGCTCCTCTTGTGGCTGATCCGTACAGCTGTGGGAATTTTAAACCATACCATAGCTATCTATTGTCTATTAATGCCACTTGGTAACTTTCAGCTTTGTGATTATTTGCAGCCTTCAAAGACTGTTCCACGGGAGGCACAGTAAGGGTGAGCCTCTTGCGGTGGGGTCCCTCAGAAGCAGTACGTGAGCCACTGGAATCCACCTACCACAATCTGAAAACCACAAAAGCAGACAGAAATACCACGGACGATGGCAAAGTGGACAAGAAAGAGCTAAAGAGGTAAGTACCAACAGTGCAGGAAACACCAGCCTGGGCTGAGGGAGTGGCCTCTACTTCAGGGGCTTCCTCCCACCTGTGCTGAGTGCCAAGGTTGTCAGAAGACAGCATAGAATGAATCAAGGGAAGGTTGTCCGGGTGAGCTCTCCTGAAACTCCTGATTATATGCATGGAAAGTAAAGGTGTTTCTCTGCATTATACCATTAGTCAAGCTGTCAGTGTGACAGTGTGTGTGCATCACCACAACAGCCCAGCCTTCAGCATCTTTCCAAAGGCTGCTGAGCCTGAGCCGGGCAGCGTTTAGTGGGGAATGAGCTTGACAGTCCAGCCACACATTTTAGTGGGAATGTTTCTTTGAGATATATAGATAGATATATATATGTTTACTGCCCTTCACTTTAGGGAACAGCTTCATACTGTTATATTGTGAGAAAGGAAAGAAACCTCAGTGGACACCCAGTTTCAGTCAGCACTGAATGTCGGGTTATGTATTGGGCATATCTTGAAATGTTACATTAAATACTTTCCATCTTTCACCTACAGCTCAGGGATAACAAAAGCCTGTCTGAGAAGAGATTTAGCCACAGTACTGCTCTTCCCATTTCCATTCAAATCAGAAGTTAGTCTTTCTGGTTATTTCAGTGGTTTTTCCAGATATTCAAGGAAAGCCACAACAGGCATAGCGAAATAAGCATTAAATTCCCCTTTGCATGACAATGCTGAAACTTTATTGTTTGTCTTATGCTTTTATCATCCTGAGCACAAACTGTTGACCTTGGTTACCAATGCACCAAATGCACTCTGTTTGCTGAACAGAACAATAATTCATCCTTCACTTGCAGCGTGGAAATTCAGGCGCCTATTCAACAACTTCACGACTACAGTTTAATAAGACAACCTTCAGCAAGAGGAAAATCATTCAGCTTTAGTTTAACGGGCTTTCTCAGTTGCTGGTGCTCAGCGTGTCATGAAGGGTTAAAAAAAGAGTATTAAACCCCACTAATTAAAATGTGCTATGCAGCCTCGTTTCAGCACGATGCGCATTATGAAAGAAGATGAGATTCTGTGCATTGTCTGTGCTTCGAGCAAGCACACGCTTGGAGATAGGCAGGTATGATTTACAGCTACAGGGCAGTTAAAAATTTCCTTAACAGCTCCAATTCTGGGCAAGAAGAATGGATAATACTGTCTGTATTTCATCCATTCAAGTTCTCTATCTGTATAAGCTCAGGGTGAGAACTAATGAAGATTTAAATCAGAAAGGTCCTACGAGCTTTGACTCCTGTTCAATGATATTTCCTAGGGGAGTAGACTATCTTCTAGAAGCAAGAGGAAATTCCTGTTCTGGTGATATTTTTGGCAAGGAAACAGATTCTGAAAGCTCTAGCAAAGACTGAGGAGAGTGCTGAGTCCCCAGAAAGGGGCTGTCCCAAGGAATCCCACCTCTTTGGACAATCTGGCAGAGAATGGAGATTGGCTTTGTCCCAGGCCTGTCCAGGCTTCTCCTGTCCATGTCTCTGGTGGTTGCTTTGTCAGCATGATGGTCCCAGGTCTGGCACCTCTGGAGTCTCCAGGGATCTGGTGTGCTCTGAAATCCAGATTCTGCTGCTCTTCAGTGCTTGCTCCTGTAGCAGGAAGCCTGGAGAGTACTTGAATATCTAATGCTGTAGCATCTTAGAAGTAGGAGTTACAAACAGGTCTGCATCTGCTCTGGTGTGCTGCTAGAAGCCTGTGAGGATGTCACCAAAAAGAAATTGGTAACCACCAGGCTGCAAAAGATTTATCCTGTTTCCAGGGAATAAGACAGTAGTGAAGTCTTTGCATCCAGTTGGGGTTGATTATGATCCCCTGAGAACCAGAAGCCAAGGCAAGGAAGAGTGAACAGAGATGTGGTCACAGCCTTCCACCAGAACACTCTGGTTTTTATCCCAGTAAGGCATCCCTTGAAGCAGATGGGACTAACTGAAGGGATCGTGGAATGGACTCCACAGCTTCCCCTGGGCTCTTTAAGCTTTGCTTGTCTGGCTTTTCTAAGACATCAGAAAACTCAAAATCTTTGCACTGGCAAAAGTTTGAACATTGCCTTTAACAACCCTAACTGCTGGGGCTATGCATTCAAAAAAAATAAAGGCGGGGTGGAGGGGAATCAAAACAAAATATCAGAAGCTGAGAACTGAGAGCAGAAGATAACAGCTTGAGAGAGGTGCTGGTTTGTTATGCTGCCACAAAACAGATCAATCCATGCCTTGAAGTGAACACCCGTGTGTACATCCTTTCAGCTGAGGTGTCTGCGAAACTTAAATAAATCTTCTGCCACATTCTGCTGTCACGAATCTCCGGCCCCCCTCTAGCTGCTTGTGATTGTACTAGAGATGTCTTTGGGGTCCTAGCTTTAATTGCCTGCGGAGAGAGCCGTCAGTTGACAAACTTGTTCCAGAGTTGCAGGAGCAGTGCTGTGCTGCACACGGGTAAAACTGGTGTTGGGGCTTTCAGCAGATGAGATGTAGCAGCTGCTGAGATCTTACAAGGTGTGCTCTGGCAGCAGGATGCATGAGACTTACCTCCCTGTGTTCTTGTGGTCCTGCTGTGATCATGTCCTATGTGCAGTGAGCACGTAAGGCGAAGGAACGTGCCTGCAGGGTGAGCTGGCAGGTGGAATGCTCGCAGCCTGGAACCACTGCTGAACGTGGTACCCAGTGCAGGGCTAGCCTGACAGCTGGCTCTGCCTCAGCACTGCAATTCGTGCTGCCATGGGGCTTGGCCATAGAGCTGTGGCACCTGCCCCTCTCAGGCGTGGAAATCCACCAGAATTCCTGCCAGTTAGACCTCTGGTAACAACACTGCACCTCTTGCCCTTGGCCTTTTACCTTGAAACTTCTGCTTTTGCATGTGCCCTTTTGGTGTGTGTGAGGCGGGACCCGGTTGCTCCCTTTCCGAGGGGATGCAGTGGGATTTGGGATCTTCGTGTTGCCCAGGGGCATGTCTGTTCACCGAGCACTCCATGTTTTCCAGAGTGCCTCCTGAAGTGTGGGAACAGCCCTGTTTCCTAGCAAGAGCCACAGGGATGCTGTATGCATTCATTAGTTTATATCATCTGACTGTGTTCTATATTCTGATGTTTATTGGATTCACTCTTGTGACCAAAGGGCCCCCCCGTGAGCTTCTTGCACCTGAGCATGGGCTGTAACACCCTGAGGCACCGGCTGCAGCTGAGGAGGGCACCCTGATGTGGCAGCACCTCCCTCCGTGCAGACCCCCAGGCCTTTTTGAGGTTATTGGCACCTCCCTTGATTTCTAAACTGTCTCAAGTACTTAATACCCTTTATAATTCTCGGAGGGTCTGAGAAGTAAACTCCCTAGGTAGGTATTTCTGAGGCACCTCTCTGGAGTTCACGTACTCTGAGCAGCACTTCTGCAGCAGCCACAGCAGAGCTCGGTCTTGCCTCACCAGCACAAGATGCTCGCATCTCGCACGCGTTACTCTCCGGTGTTGGGCTTGTGTGGCAGGTTTTTGGGGGGCTGAAGGGGTGGCTTCCATCAGAAGCTGCCAGAAGTGTCCCCAGTCTCTGACAGAGTCCATGTCAGCTCCAAGATGGACTCTGAATCTTCTTTGACCTTTTTGATGCCTCTAAGCTGTAGTTCCAGTAAGTCAATACTACAGTTCACATGCTGTCTGTACACTTTGTGTAAAATATAATCTTATGCTTAAGATTCTGCTTAAACCCATGGAACATTTTGGCTTCTGTGAAGCTTTTCCCTGGAGCGTTTTCTTAAAATTTTAAAATAGGAAAGACTTTCACTGCTGACATAAATGCTTATGTCACAAGAAGAGTAAGGTAAGTCTTTACATCTTGGTCTTCCTCTGTGTCTCTCTGCACACCCATTTGGCATTTTAGATAAGAAAGGGAAGGCTAGATTCTCTACCACAGTACAGTATATCACTACAGAAACATAGAGGCTTTTTTTTTTCTTTTTCCTTATACCAGCTTATTTCATGATCTGATGAATTCCTCTGGACTGCAGGTGTTCAGCTGGGCTCCTCTGGAGCGACTTTATTTCACAGTATTTGAAGCAGCACCGTGAGGAAGCAGAAATGGCATTTGTAACAAAAAACATCAGCCGAGAAAACTCTTTGAGAGTGCAAACAAAGCTCTGAGGAATAATGACAGCTCCTCTCAGAAGTCCAGAAATGTCACCAGTTACATCTGGGATAAAACAAGGTACAGGCAAGGTGGGTTTGATCCAGTAACAGGGGTGAGAAGGGATTGATTGAAACGGACATGAAAGAAATGCCTTCGCACCGTGACTGGGATGTGGTGTTTTCTGAGAAATCTGTGACAAAACCGTTGCAAATCCATTAGGAGAGGGTTGTTTTCATAAGCTAAAAACAAGGAGGAGGACTGGGAGACCTAATTAGACCATAACAGCGAGAGCAAAACGCTTTGGGTAGCATCCTGTAATTGATGTTGATGCTGAAATTAATGCTTCAGACATGATGTGTTACTCGTTGAGAAAACATCAGTCGTCTTTGATAGAGATGTGCTGAACAGAAACTGAGGAGCTCTGTCCACAGCTGGCAAGAGAGCGCTTCAAAACTCGTACAGAGATTGCTTGATTATGCTTTTATCTCCCCTGTATTTGGTTGCTTTTAACCCTAGACTCGTTTTGAGGAGCATCCTCAAAGTATTAAAGGCACAAAAGCAGAAGATACAAGTATGTGACTGGCTGAATCTTACACGTGTAAATTTACACATGTGCTTAAATGCTGTGCTGGCTTCAAGGCATGTTAACGTGGCCAGGACACCAGTCCACCCAAACCACTGGACTTGCTGGTTGTTCTTTCACGCACGTTGATTATTTGTTCATCCAAACGCTGGTGGCAGATACAGGATCCTCCCCAGTCTCCTCAGGCTGCAGAGGCTGTTTAAAGGAAACAATACGCATTTTTCAGAAATTAGTTTGACATTGTAAAAGTTCACCTTGACAAACTGTGAGCCAATTAGGTGTGTGGCAACAGACAGCTACATGAAATACAGACCAAACGGGGGGTTTGTGAAAAGAGCAGGCTTGACGTGTGGAATGTAAAAATGCTATTTTTCATGATGGCACTACAGCCAAGAAAAAGCACACTCACAAAACACATCTTGGTCCAAAAGCAAATACATGGAAACACAGAAAGGGCTGTTTAATTTTTGATAAAGCCAAATTACAAGCTAAACCAGAAAGAGAACAATAAATGAAATGATCGCTTCTATTAAAGCTGGTAACATGCTCCAGCAGAATTCAAATAATGCCAACAGTAAATCAGACTCCTAATGCTACAGAAATCAATGTATGAATCCAATCATGAAACAAGAGCACGGCTTTGTGAGTTTCTGTTGCCTTGTAGGGTCCCTCCGGACTGAAGCTCTGGGCTTTGGGGTGTCAGCGACTCTCATTAAGGACAGCATCTTCTGGGAGTGCCTTTCTATCTCATCATACACATCATCAGTGAGTGCATGGAACAGCACTGACCCCAGGTTTGATGTCTGAAGTAGATTGCTTAGTCACCAGCCACCAAATGGATGTTGCCCTCTTTGGACTTGCTGGTCCACCCAGCAGTCTGCCCAGCCCAAGATTACTCGTCCCCACGCTCAGGAGGCTGTCAGGGCAATGTCAAAAGCATTAGGAAAGTTGAGTCCTATGACAAGCACCACCTTCACTGTGCCCATAGAGCCAGCTACTTCATTGCAGAAGACCATCAGGCTGGCCAGCTGTCCTGGTTTGAGCTAGAACAGAACCAGTTCTCTTTTCAGTGATTATACTTCTCAGTTCAGTTTCTTCTAACTGCACTTTCTGAAGTTAACGGCACATTTCTGCAGGCAGGCTCTGCTTCTATCTGTGATGAGGCTTGAAGCTTAGACTCTCTGCCCAGGGTTGGTGTGAGCAGAAAGGCCCTTACTTCTAGAATCATAGAATGGTAGGGGTTGGAAGGGACTGCTGGATGGAGGTCACCAAGTCCACCCCCCTTGCTCCTGTGCAGACCAAGGTAACCACTCAATCTTGTGTGTTGGTTTTGTATATATTTGTATAATTTCACATTATTGTTGTTATTTCCACTAAAGCACTTTTCATTTTCTTTTTCAGTCCCTCAGTCTCTCTCTCTTATTCCCTTTCTCTTCCCCTTTGGGAAGGGAGATGAATTAATAGAGAGCATCTGCCATTTGTCTAGTGGCCGGCCCAGCCCTAACCTATGATGTCAATCATGAGTTCACCATTTCTGATTATCTTTTTGTCCACTGCATGTTTGTGAGGCCGGAGGTAAGGCTGAGCCATCTACAGTTTTCTGGATTCTCATTTTTCCTAAAGATGGGCACGTTGTTACCCTTGACTGCAGTCACCAGGGACTTCAACTCAGATGGCAGCCTGTGAACCAGTCATCCTTGGATGGATCCCACTTGGCCCCATGGGTTGGAATCCCTCCAGACTCCTCACCCACCACGACCTGTGTCCCCTCTGCTGTCGGCTGCCCCTCTGTTTCTTGTGCTGAGCTGGCACGTGGGATGTTTGGGAGGAGCTGTGGCTGTGAATGTTGAGGCAGAACGGGCATTAAATGCATCAGTTGTTTCTGTACCAGCCATCAGGAGGCTGGTTCTCCCGTTTGTCAGTGGACCAATAATCTTCCCCAGCCTTCTGTTCTGCGGACTCCCGTGGAATCTCTTCCTCTTACCCAACATGTCGCTGTCTATTTTTAGCTTCCTCTGAGCATTGGCCTTTTTGATGTTGTCCTTAAATGCCAGAACAATGCTTTTATATCCTCCTTTGTTGCTTGTCCTCATTTCCACCTCTTGTGTGCTCTTTTCTTGCATCTTAATTCACTGAGGGGCTCTGTACTCAGACAAGTGGACCTTTCACTGAATTCCCAGTATTTCTGTCCAATGGGATAGTCTTGTTCTTGAGCTCTCTGTATGTTTTCTCTCTAAAGTCAACCCAACTCTCCAAGGCACCTGTCTCTTCATAGCTCCTTTCCAGGGAACTCTGCTTAGAAATTATCTAATGAATTTGAAGTTTGCAAGTTGAGAATCCTAACTCTGCAGCTCCCCTTCCCAGGCACCCTCTGCATCCTGGAGTTGTTCGTTTTGTCGTCACCGCAGCGCTCGCTGTTGTCCGTAGCCACATGTGCCATCAGTTCTTCCTTGCCTTGGTCAGTCAAGTGCAGCCTTAACACTGCAGGTTCTGCTGGCATTTGTATTAGGAGATTGTTACCGATGTCCTCTAGGAACTTCTTGGACAAAAAGTTTCAAATCTTTTCTCCTTAAATGTAGTTGGGATTGGCTTTCATCTTACAGATAGCGACCCTCGTGATGTATCGGGGTGACAAACAACAGCAGCAAACTCTGATTGGAACTTTTCTCTCTTTATTCAGTTTGAAAATTTTTTTCCAGTCTTGGCATATCTGAGGACAACAACAAAATCCTGGGAGCCTAATATTTGGAAAGTCCTGCTGTCTCTGTTTACAGACTTAGTGTTACCTATTGTTGAGTTCGGGTGAGATACTCAGGACTGCATTCAACACAAGTAAAGACATTTCTTGCCATGGGGAGAATTAATCATAAACCCTTACACAGATAAAATAAGATGCCCTGGGAAAGCTTGAGGGAGGGATTAATCCAGAGCTTTCTGTAGCTTTATTTTTCCTCTTCTGTTTTCCGTCTTCTTAATCCCACTCTCAGAAGCAGCGTGGAGAGAAAGCATGTTGATACCCAGGCATGGCTCGTGATCATTGCGCTCATGGAAAACAGAGTTTTAGGAGGGATCCGAATAAAAAGGTTGTGCAGGCTCTGTGACAATGAGAGAGAGATAGGTAATGGACAAGAAGCTTGGGCGAGGAAGTGAAGGATGGCAGTTAATGTGCTTGGGGTATTAATACAGCTGCAGGGAGGGAGTCTCTTTCTGTGGGGTGAGCAGGTGGCTTTCTGGGTGCTGGAATAAACAAGTACCAGGAAACAGCGTGTGGGGCAGGGCAGTGACCTGCTGCAGACCCACACCTGCACTGGGGGGGCTGGTTCAGGCAACTGCACTCGGCCAGGGAGCCAAGGGGCTAGTCTGGTGCTTGACCTGGGTTAACTCACCCTGTCTTTGAGCTAACCAGCCCAGGAAGAGTACTCTGCTCATGTGACCACAATTTCTCAGCTCCAACCTAAACCTCCCCTGGGGCAGCTTGTGGCCAGTTCCTCTCGTCCTGTCCCTTGGGAGCAGAGCCCGACCCCCCTGGCTCCAGCCTCCTGTCAGGAGCTGTCAGAGCCAGAAGGGCTC
>JANHFX010011613.1:30205-71116 GCA_027560015.1 Chloroceryle amazona | reverse complement strand
CACAAGCTGTTGTAAAAGTAACCAAATAATCTCAGTCAGCTGTTAGGAGTAAGCCACGTGCAGAACTAAGTTTCATGATTTGTCTGCTCCCACTCAAAGACTACCAAAATGGAAATGTTTGGGGTTTAGGTTATTACACAGTTAATAAAAAACAAACCACCACTTGTGCTTACTACAGAGAAGAGATCAAATATACAGAAGTGATATCTTCTTCTACACCTTTCTTATGCATGTTTCTTCATAAATACAAAGCATAATATTAAATTCATCGCATAACTAATTTATGAACTCAGACTTAAATAAAAATATTCACAAAAGGAACACTTTAAAGTAAAAGGCTGCAAAGCTCAAGAAATCTTAAACACATCACACAAAGGATAGATTCTGGAGGTAGTGACATTTACCACTAGAGACTCATAGAGCAGAAATATAGCACCTAGCAACAGAATATTAGATAACATCCTTTTAACAAGTGCCATCTATAGCACAGTTTGATATAAAGAAAATCACCTCTGGAAAAAACACTGTGTAATTTTGACTAGTTTCACAAGAATTCCTGTACTTTGGGGCTTTTCAATAGTAAACATTATAGCGTGAGCACATTTGCCTTTGGAAAGGTTGGGATTACCTTGAGTTAGAGCCCCCATGATATAATGAGGCAGAAGGCAAAACACCTTCTGGACCAAATGCAGGGCTTTACAGAGATGAAGCAGAGCTGTCACGTGTATTTCTAACTGTGGCCACATCATCTGCTTTGGTGGGGGGTTGTGGGAGATGTTTGGTTTGGGGTGTGTTCTCATCGTGGTTGGTTTGTGGTTTTTGCCACAGTGAGTCTAGAACTCTGTTCCTCAAGCAAAAGAAAAGGGAACTTCCTTTAACTCTGAGTCTAAACAGGCACACCAGAGTATTTTTCCCTTATTTGACATGCTAATGCCATTTTATCAAAGAGACAGTGATTTTATCACCACTCAAAATTTGGCCAGAACATGTCAATTTAACAAAGTGTGGTCAATTATTTATTGGCTAAAAGAACAAAACTTTTGAGACTCTGATTTTTCATCCCGATATGACACAGAGACTGTGTCTAAAGTTCTGCCTAAAGGAAATCCTAAATGTTCTGTGATATGTCAAGTGACATTAGTGTTTCTCATCAAGATTACCCAAGATTTCTCACCTGAAAAGTCATTTCCAGTTACCAGTATTTTTGTAAAACAGTACCTATACAGGATGGGAATTTCTCTAATAGATGTTTGTTTCAGGCATAATGTTTTTTGGTGAAGAAAAAAAAAGCCATGATATTCTGTGGTTTTGTTCCTGATGAGGTTATTTTTAGATGTACTGAGAGCAAAGATCCCCATATTCCACCTAGAAAATGCTTTTTTGCCATTTCTTTTAAACTCCAGCCTGAAGTAGATCACATTGTGAGACTTTGAAAAATTGGCTATTTATACACTTTCAAAAAATAAAACCCCACACAAAACCAAAAACAACACACAAAACAAACCATCTCTTCAGTTTCAAGAGCTAAATTCTGAAAGTTCTGTTGCTGCTGAGCACACTGTACTCTCCCACAGTCCCTACGTGACTTGCTCAGCTTCACCAGCCCCAGTGAACAGTCTGCCCCTGGTGCAACTTTAGACTGCATTATACAGACACTTGCCAGCTGTCTTGTCTGTAATGGGATTACTTTTTCTATTGTTGGTCAGTACAGAAGAGGACATCATACAAGGCAAACTCAGGAGGGACAGAATCTGAATCAGAAATGGGTAAATGCATTTAGATGTTGAGTCCGGTGCCAGTGAGACAGAGAAAGGAACTGTGACTGGCTAGTGCCAAGGGAAAACTGGAACAGCCTGAGAAAAGGGATATTCAAAAAGCAATGAGGAGACCCAGGGTAAACATTTTGGGGCATATGAATTGAGACTGGAAGCCTAGACATGTGGGGAACCAGTGGAAATAAAAAAAATATATGATTATTAAAGTAAGGCATGCTAACATGACAACGCTGTCCGTGAATTTAAATTCTATGCATGTGGATAAACAGGTACCCTGAATTCAGAGTCCCGGTTAAGAATCACCACCTTGACAACATTAATGAAATGTTAACACAGTATATCACATGGTGTAGAACCTGAGACATGCAGGTGGGCTGTTCTGCCCACAGAGGGTTGAAATGCAAATCTAGAAGTGGGTTGACTGATACAATGCTTTCCCGAGATCTTTTCCCTGTCCTTAAATAGGCAGGCATGAATTTGGTTCAGCAATAATTTCTGAGTTATGCACTTAGTTTCTCCCAATTTTAAAGGAGCCTTAGTGCAAAATCTACCTTTTTCTATTACACTAAATACAATTATTTTTTCCCTGGAGATGTTGGGACATACAACCAAAGCAGCTGAAGTGTGGCAAAACTTCTTGCTGGCCTTAAAGTGCTGTAGATGTATGTCTTATACTTTTGAAATGCCAGCACTGCACATGGATTAGAATTACTCCTTCATGCTCCACTGAACAATGTGGTTATGTCTGTAATACTATAAAGCAACTGTGTCAATAATAAAGAGGAAACATTTATGGCATATGTCACTAAAACAATGAAAAAAAATCAGTCAGTGCAATTTAAGTTTCTTCAGTGGGCTGGATAATAACCAGTGAAATACGGAACAAAGAGATAAATAATTTACTATGGAAACAGAAGCATCAGAACAAGCATAAAAAAATCACCTTCACTCTAAACTGCATCTCAAGACACTTCAAAGTAAACAATACACAATGAACTTGAGAGGGCATCAGAAAAATGCAGAGAGAAAGACTGAGAAAGAGAGCACAGTCAAGAAACCAAGAGAAAGAGCAGAGGGAAGAAAGTGGGACAACAATCAATAAAGTAAATTTTGCCTAGCAACAAAAATAGCTGCTAGACCTGTTTCCCAAAGAACACTGAAATTTATTTTGCAAGTAAAAGTAGCAGAGAAAGAGTCAACTTGAGGGACTTAGGGAAGAGCTGTTACTGACAGATATAAGGATGACAATAATTGCTCAAGATAAGCAAGTTTTTCTCTATCTCAATAAAACATTTTTAGATTAAAAGATTGGCAAGACAGGTGCAAGACAATAACACACAGCCTGCTCCTTGCTTATTTACATAATTTATATAAAGGAGTAATAAATGTATGAAGTAAAACAGATGCATTGAATGCTGAAAATAAAGTATTACAGAGGGCAACTTACAGACACTCCCAACCGTAAAGAAACTTAATGTTTGATGAAATATGCTTGGCCTATGGAAGAAATGCACTGATTTTACAAAAGGCTAAATATACAGGTTTAAGAAAATGTTCACTACTGTTCTTAAAGCAGCTGATACAATTGCATCTTAAACTGTTTCCTGTTAAAATTGCAGAAGAGATCACACCTGCAGCAAGCAGTAGATTAAAACAGTAAACAGGATTATCTAGTACACACTTCCTTGCTTCCAGCTCCTAATGCATTTATGCATCCCACAACACATCCCCTTCAGCTACTGCGCTACCCTTCAAGCCAGATTTTGAGCATCGAGTGTTTTGGGAGGTTTGGGCAGGAGTGGGCGGTGGTACTGGATTTTGGTCTTGTTTTTTTGCTGCTGCTGTTACTAAAAACAATAGACAAGACCAATGACAGGTGAATGTATGCAGTATGGGTGGAGAGAGAGAGTATTTTCTATCTTTCCATTCAGTTAGAGGATTCCCTTATGCTTTAAAATGCAATTTTTTTGTGGAGTAGAGAAGCATGTTTGTATCAACATGGGAAATATTCTTTAACAAACTTCAGATACCTAAAACTTATCTTAACCCACACCACTCTACCTCTCACAATGACAGTACCTGAATGGTGTAACCCTCCTGCCAGGCTTGTGACCAGTAAAGTCCCTTTTCCAAAGCTTATTACTTTTAAGGCTAAGCACTAGACAATTTCTTCAGGGTTGTGGTGAAGAGGACTCGCAAGGTGCAGTGCTACATTTTCAAGAATGGCAACAAACTGTGAGCTTCAAATATGACAGATGTGTTCTAAATAATTCCACCACATGCTGGAAGTATTAGCTACCCATCGGTGATATTTAAGCCCTGAAATTATCTTAGATATCTGAAGGGTAGGTCACATTTCCCCACACTACTCACAAGCAGAACGAGCAACTGTTTGTTTTAATCAGCATCCAGATGGTAAATTAACTTCTGAAAAAATAAGCAAATAATGAAATAAAAGCGCAATTACATCAAACTTGTTCTTCATTTAAGTATTAACAAAACTCCTCCTCACAAGCCTCGCTTCCAATGATCTTTTTCTCTGTTTGAAGGATGATGGCACAGATTGTATCAGAAGTAATGAGCAATTGAGTGAAAACTGTGATTTGTCTGTTCAGATACCAGTGCAGGACAAAACAGGCTCCACCCAGGCTACAGGCAAGGAAGATATTCATAAAGCAGACCTAGGATTAGGAAGGTACAAGCTACAGCTTGAACACACTGCAAGTCAACCCTAAATAATTCACTGGCATTGAACAGTGTAATGTTAAACAAAAGAAATAACACTGAAATAAAGAAGTAAAATATACTGTTATGGGAACAAGAGGCTACAAAGTGTACTAGGCACAAAAATAATTTAAAAAAAAATGCACCAAAGACAAACACACCACCAAAACACAGATTCTTTCCTGGGGACAGCAGGAATTTAGCTGGTAAAGTTTACCACCATCCACATCCCTACAGCAATATGCAGGTTTTCTGACTGCAGCAGCTTTTCATAAAAACACGTAGGGTGCTGCCAGCCCGTTGTAAATCCATTACAGCCATGTGCTGGCTAAGATAGCACTTGCCTTCACCACCCCCCTCATATATACACAGGCCTTTGAATGTAGCTTATAGTCTTCTGTCAGCTGGAATGGAGAGAAACAGCTTCCTAACATATTCATGCTCCCATGAAGACAGCACTTTGTATACAGCTGGTGCTAAACAGATCTGCAGATAGCTACTACCCCAGTAGCTGCTACATTTATACTCATTTGACCAATGAGTATGCAATCTAAAAAACACTTAAACCATGCACCTCAGTCTTGACAGATCAAGCTCCTTCTTGCTCACAGACTTTTCCTGACAAGCCCAACATTTGCTTTCTAAATGTACTCTACAGCTCAGTCCATATAGGGTTTCACCCTATAGGCTGCCACAAACTGAACATACATAGGAGGAGGCACTGAAGCCTAAGAAATCAACAGACCCCCTTTCATTGCTGCAATGAACACACATGACCACTATTTAAACAGCAGTTATTTCACAAGGCATTTATTACAGCTTTGCAGCACACAAAGCTTGCATGCTGGGAAAAGTTCTGTTGTTTTGTAAGATCACTTTAAATGTCTGCTTTCAGAAGTTGACTTTTTCATTTTTTATTGTTCAAGGAAAGAGTGGTTTCTAATCAAATATTTTTGCAAACCAGGTGTATCTTAAGAGTGGCTGCTCCAAGGATAAAATTGTCCATCTGTTTATACTGGGCACTCAAGTTCACACTAGTGATGAGGACAGTGGTGGTTAGATACTAAAAACAAAAGGCAGGAGGAGAAATTAGGTCTCAAAGTGTGTGCTTAAGGACAGTAACTGGATAAACAACTGGTTAACCATACATACAGATAGCTGCCCTATATTATCAAGCATTAGTACAGATCAACTTTTGCATGCAGCTAAGTAGGGCAAATACAGGAATAGAGCCAGGTTTTCATTGTTAGAGCACTTGTCTTCTCTGACTGCAGAAGCATCAGCTAACTGCATGATAATGTTCCTACTAAGGAAAGTTAAACCATGAGGAGTTTGTAAATAAGGTCATTCGTAATATACAAAGATAAAGAACAAACAAGAAATTTGTAGTCTTTAAGAATAAAACCCCAGGCATCTCAATACACGAACATAAAGCTGCATAGGTCTTGATTTTGCCACAGATGTAAACTGAAATACAAGCTTAAATATGATCATGTTTTAGTAATTTTTTACCAGGCTAATTAATTTCTGGTTAAATGTGACTCCAGAACAGCTGTTTTATGCATAAATTTGAACACTGGAGTTCTATATGCTGTTGTGAGAGATCAGAAGCTTTCATACTGCTATGAGAGATCAGAAGCTTAAACTGGTACTTTATTTTCCTCTAAACACTAATCAAAGAACTTCAAAGGTTCTTAATCTCCATGTGGTTTAAAACAAATTCAGCAATGATAAATTCTGAGAACTAACAAATTTCCAACTCCCTGCTTTACCTTGTTTAGCTGCCTGCAGTAGGAAAAAAAGCACAGCAGGTTGCAAGAAGGGATGGAGAAGGGATGAGGAAGGAAGGGTTTGTGGTCTAGCACTGTGCACCCTACAGCGTGCAGCAGGTTACAGCAAAGGTAACAGGAGGCAGGGCAAGCAGGTAGAGACATAGTGCAGTGAGGTGAATATGCAGCAAGACAGCAAGAAGGTATTATCACAGATGGATGCTAACAGTCCTGATTTCAGGAGCCAGAGTCTGCAGTTTCAATCTTCACAAGTATTGAGTGCATGTCACCAGGCTTCTTCCTTGGGGAGCATGGATCCTGGTCCTTAGATTATAGTGCAAATCAATAAACTACTGCAGTATTATGAAGATGCAAAGCTGTTTTTAACAACTGCTCCGTGAACCAGAAATTACAAGCTCTTCGACAGTTCTGCTCTTAGATTCCACTCTGAAATGCATCTCTCCACATACTCTCCAGGGTCTTTACTGATTTATTTATTGTGCCTATGTCCAAATTTCTCACACTTGCGCAATGTGATAAATGGAAGAGAAAAAAAAGTCTGCAATGAACACTCTCTCCACACTGTTCTGCCTGGATGCCTTAAAGGTCTGCCTGGTAAGAAAGTCATCGTTTGCAACAGAAGAGAGCATACTTCACATCTTCACAAATCAGATTTTTATGCAAAGACTATCGAGAGTCTGAATCACTGGTCCCAGCAGGATAGGTATTTATCCTTTGAGACCATATTCAGCAACAAAAATATCACTGGCTTTTAGGAAAATTAGTAATTTGAGCTGCAAACCTGAAAATTCTAAATGGCAATAAAAGTCTCGATTATCCATTACACTATTCATCCTTGACATTTCCTAATATTCAGATATTCTCTTCAAGACATGCAGATCAAGAGAGTTAAAACAACATTAGAACAGATGATATATTTGTATTCAAGGAGAAATTACTGGCAACTGGTAATTCTGCCTGACTGTTTAAACAGAGTAATGGATATTGAGAGGCCTTGCATGTTAATTTACAGTTCATACACCGGAGATTTAAACTACTCAATATCCCACAGTATTTGATTGAATATGGAAGTCACTCATGATAAATGTGAAGCTATTTTTCCTATCTAGTCTAACAAAACACCGCTTGGAAATTGAAATGTAAAATACATTGTCAAAACGCAGTGACTGCACACTCTGTATGAAGGCTGAAATGTTAGGAAAGATGGAAATCTGCAATACTGGGAAACCTTTCCCATTTCAGAAGTAATAACTGAAATCTCATACTGAACTGTGGAGAGCGTTTGGCTCAAGCTGGCAGCAGCAGAACAAATGCTGGCTATACAGCAGAGCCACTCCAAAAGGACATTGTGCTAAAAATATCAGGTCACTACGATAACTTTCACAGAGAAATGCAACATTTGGTAACCTCACTGAGAGTGAAGGCCAATGGAAGCAAACATTTATATCGCGGTGTTAAAAGCTCAGACTTTTCCATAGTAACCATATTAGGGTTATCTTCAGCAAACAGGTTAATCCTGGGCATAACTTAAGCTGCTAAACTAAATCACATTGAAGCTATGAGAGCAGTTCACACCCGTTCCACTCGGCAACTTACTTAGACACCTTGCTGGGATGAGGATGCTCTGTACAAGAGGTGTTACTCCCCTTTTGAAAGCTGGCCTGTATTTTGCTATCAGCCATCAAGGAATGCTGAGCCTGACATCCTGATTGCTGTCCGTGCTTGGGTAGAATATACATAAGTTGCAGCAATATACATAAGTGTATTTTAGATGCACATAAGCATTACACATGTTTTCAAAATTCTTTGTTTTCAGAGACTTAGAGTTTTTGGGAGACAAATATTAATTATGGACTTCAGGGAACAAAGAGAATATCCTGAATACCTACTTCAGAGATGAGAAACTACTACTTCTAAAGATGAAGTTGGTTTTCCCCTACTTCCTTCTAGTAAAATGGAAAATAGCCCTTTCCAACATCTTTAAACAAACCAGCTCTGAGTATTTTAAATAACTGAAGACGTGCAAGCTCATCTCTGGCAATGTAAACCCAAGAGACAAGAGTTCTGATCAGTGAACTGTAAAAGACTTGTCAACATTTTTATTTTATAAACAGTCTTTCAGAACTTGGAAATTCTCAAGTTTATCCACATTTCATAAGCTAGTGTTAGTTTAACTCACAGCCTCGATCCCAATATCAGTCAGTTTTCAGATCATGAAATCCCCTACTTCCTTTAGCTCAATGGTTTGTTTTTATTGCAGATATTACTATTCAGAAGAGTTAGACAAGGCACCTGAACATGTTTTGCCTTGAATACTGGTTTGTTTGCTGGTGTTTGATGTTTGTTTTTACATACACATTTTTTATATCCCATACTGTAGTGCAGGTTTCTGAACAGAATCAAAGAAAACTTTGCCAGTGCAGTATTTGTATTTCTCACTCTTCATCCCTTCCAAGGGATTAAGGAATAGAACAGGCTAGATGATGGACATTAGCCAAGCAATATCCCCTTAACAGCCTGGTGGTAGCAAGTCACACTTCAGGATTTACAGGACATCCTGGTGTGTAAGCAGCACAGAAATTCTTCAAAAAGCCAAACATCGTCTGTCAGTTCCCTGGTGCCAATCAATGGCCCAGGTCTGCCATTCTTATATGAGAAGCTCAGGGACATTCCTACAGTTAACCCAAGGCCCATCAAGTCTACATCTCCAACTTTGTTCCCAACAGCCCCTTGGCACCATTAGCATTGGCCACTGCAGCTGCACTGCTAGAAAAGCCACCAGCCAAGATGGTCTCATACTTCCATGGAATTCTGCACTGAAAACCCAGTCTTCATGTTTCCAATTACACCCTTCCAACTTTCCCCCTGTTAACAACCACCCTGGCTTCCTCCCACACCAGTCTGCCCTGGCTCTGAGAAGTCTTCCCTTTGTACAGCAGGGAAGGCAGCGAGTGCTGCAGAATACATGTACCAGGTACGATTCTGTTCATAAATAAAATGTTTTTTTCCTTCCCACCAGTATCAGAGCAAAGGCAACATTTTTCCCACTTAATTCAGTGACACTGGTAAATGTTATTCCCCTATAAAAATCCAATCTGAGGTACAGAAGAACAAATATCATTTCAGGGCTCAGTGGATCCTAAATCTAAGCAAGTCAAATTAACATCATCCTTCTGATGACCTAGCAGGGCTTGAAATGCTGGTGTCAAATGCAGCAGAGAATACCCAGGAGTGGTTTCCAGATATTGTTCTACATCATTCTTTACAACATAGCTGTCTGTTTCTGCTGAGCTACAGCAAAGGCAGATGAACACAAAGAAAATACTGGTACTTCATTCAATACAGATTTGAAACTAGAGAGAAGACTATGCCTAGCAATCTGAACACTGAAAGAAATAACCTCATGCCATGATACTACACTTTATGCAGGCCTAGGACAAGTTATACAAGTGAAAATACATAAGATAACAACCCATAAGCATAATGAGATTTCTTATTCCAGAACTACAGAAACTTCTAATTATAACCCAATAAAGAAGAATACATGCTGAACTGGAAATTAAAATGTGAGACAAAAAGAAATTAATAAATGAAAGACGAAGGAAAGAGAAAGCAAAGGGCTGAAAAACAAGTACCAAATAAGATATTCAAATTAAAAATATCAGAAAGATATTCATAGCAACTGCAGACTGAAACCCAAATTATTTGCCAGTGGTGTGAGAAATTAAGAATTGGCTTGAAGAAGACTCTTAAGAACTTAAAGCAGTATTCCTGACACTACTACTGTGTCAGGACACTTTAAAAACTTGGACATTCTACAGGCCAAAAGGAAACCACCACTGCCAGCTAAAGGTTGACAACATTTAAAGAAAATGAAGAAAAAGGATCCAAGGTGAAAGGCTAATCCTTCAACAGCACTGTTAGTGAAATAAAAGCAACACAAGCTTAATATTTACAGAAGCATGGAAAAACAACTGAAGATTTAAGTTCCTCAATCTTCCGTATTTCATCTCTCCCTCCTTCACCAGCTATTCATTATTTCTTTTCCCCAGAGCTGTCCCTTTCACAGTCTATAATTTATCTTTATTTTAAGAGGAAAAAAAATTTCCTTACCTTTTGGACTAGCTAAATTTTATTAAGACCTTTTCCCCCTACACATATCTACACCCAACACAGCTTTAACAGTCCTTCAAAAGGAAGCCAATGTGATGCAAGAGCACGTGAACTATGTAACTTCTACCACAAGTAGAGGTCTTGCCCAAAGACAGGTGGGTCAAACATTGCAATATACTTCAGGCACTTCACAAAGCAAATGCGAGTTCAACCCCCAGTCTGGGTCCCAATACCAGCCATTTTTCAGGTTATTTTCACTAGCTGTAACTAGTGAAGATAAGATAAGCACTCACATTTTAACTACAGGAACCAAGAGGAGCAGAAACCCTTCAGAAAGAGCACAGAAACCATTCCCAATGAGTCTACCATGAATGGTTTCAGAGCCAGTCAGCAACATCATTTGAGCATCTGTCTGCATGTTCTTTTCTTCCAGTGAGGAAGAGGCAGCTTAGCCTCCAAAAGCTAGGGCACATTAGCTTCCACCCACTGCTGGGAGGGGGCCAAGACAGGCAATGGCTGTTGAGCACCCATACACACTGTAAATCTAATCACACTGTCTCCCCCATCTTTGTGAGCTCCTTTATCCTTGGAAGGGTTCACATTTTTCTGCAACAAACCAAGCAGAGGTTTCCAGCTGGCAGTCAGGAAGGTGGTGATGCTCTCTTACTCTTTCATGAGCCACATGTCCCTCCTGTTGACTTGAAGAGTGACTTGAGCACCTTTTCTGATGGAACCTAATATGAAGTGGGCACTTGAAACAAGTGCTCTACTCTTGTTTCTGCTGAATAAACCATCAGGCCTATGCAGAAAAAAAGAATCTCACTGTTCTATTTAACTGTTTTCTTTACTCAAGTATCTGTCTGCAAACACCGAGACCCTGATATTGAAAGGCCTGAACATTAGTAATGGCAAATCTGCCACTGACCCTCAAACTCCCTAAATTTGTCTCAGAACAAACATCCTTCCTCTCTGCACAAGCTCCCCACCCAACATGCCAGCAGCTGGCAGTTTCACACTGACCTGGTTCATTGGAGAATACAGTGGTCTATCCCTAAACTGAAATAGTAAAGCACCAAGAGAATTTCAGTTTACAGGCAGGAACAGGGATGCAAATTCCCTGACTCTTAATGTAGTTCAGCTGCTCTGGGAGGGTAGCTGTAAACCACTTTTGCCAAAAGTTACCTTTCACTTCAGGAAAACCCATTATCTGAATTACATCAAAGACTTTTAATAGGTTCTTTTCTTCTTAAAAACAGAAGATCACCACAAAAAAACCCCAAAAACATACACACAAACAACCCACACACAAACAAACCCCAAACACAACATGCAATGGGAGTAAGGAAGACCACTACAGAAATCAGTTGTGTCCTCAGGGTGTTCCAGATGACCAGATGATTTCTAGACTTGTTAATGACTTCTGGTTACTTGGAAAGTAATTCCAGTATCCCTCAGTCTGCTGCACTAACCACCATGCTTAGTGGGTGACCTGAGCCAGCAGACTGTACAACTGCACTGCTCCAGCCTCCAGAACTGGGACAGAGGAGTTCCAAATGCTGTCAGCAGTGGACAGCCTCCCCTTCACCACTTTCCCCTTCATTTCATACCTGAATCTGATGGAGCATAGGTTGGAGGAGCATAACCCCCAGTTCACCTTCACTATTAAATTCATTTTTAGAAGTCCAAGGCTATCTAAAGATTTCTCATGTTAAACTGAACCATGATTTTTTTAAAAGCAAGTCTAAACTTAAGCTTCTAAACTACAAGGGCTCCTAATTAAGCCTAACTTCTGGAAGTGATGAATACTCAGCACCTCGCTCTGAAGCCTACTGCAGCCTGCCTTAAAATCACACTGAAATTAGCTCATAGGAAGTGCCAAAACACTCGTTGCTCCCAGCTGGGCTTGTAAGACAGAAACGCAGCATAAAATACACCTTACTCTGATCAGCACAATAAGCTCCCTTCTCCAAGAAGGAAACTGATTTCCATCACAGCTTGACTCAGCTACAGTGAAAGGGATAATTTGGAGACCTAAACAGTACTCACCCCTTTCAGGCTATTACTGCTGGTGGTTTGGGATTTTTTTTTAATTTTCTTTTTTGAAGTTGAGCTTACCAAGGGAGGACCAGGCTAAGACCTGGGCAAGCATAAACAGGGGTGATTTCACCTTTTGTTCAGTCTCTCAGCGTCCCAGCCAAGGCAATGTGGAGCAGCCTGCATGATCTCTCAGGAGACCCAGCATTTGTATGAAAGCCCAGCATGGGTGTTGCAGTTTATTTTTCCCTGGCTGCTCCAGCATACGCCTCTGTACAATTTGGTCCCTTGCTCATAACAGCCTTAGCTGATAGGGTTTTTCTCAGAAACTTCTAGTGCAAGGCTAGAGGTGTGGTTGGAGGAGTTAAGCAATGCCTGAAACTCTTCAATTCTATGTGGTTTTAACACCCAGGATTTACTCACGTTGAAAGCCCTGGTTGGAACTCAGTTTATTCAGACTAAGTTTTCACCATCTCTTCCTATCAATAGAGCTGGTGCTTTGCAGAGCAAGCAAATCTGTCAGTCAGGTGCTCCCCTTGGATACGCAGTCCAAGGGTACTTCTGCAGATGGACCGAGCCTCTGTACACCGAGCCAACCTCCGTGGACCAAGCGTTGGAGGTTTTCCTTCTATGAGTGAGAGCATACACGCTTTGGTTCATCTTTCTAGAAAGATTATTCCTTAAAGTTTAGGAATTAGTTGTGTAGTAGACATATCCCAACTGAGATCCAAATTCATAACAATTTTGTCAGGAGGAGTGTTGGGCTATTCTGTTGGGTTACAACAACTCCACATTTTTGTGTAGCTTGATGCTGTTTGTTTTGTGGGTGCCTCTGACATCTGGCTAGACCCTGGACAATGGCCATCCCAAGCAGACAAGAAATACACCCTTCCTGGTCTCTTTCTGCAGGGACCCATTTCCACATTTTCCTCCAGTGTAAACTGGTTTGACAAGAAGCCACCATCACTGAAGAGGTAAAAAAACCAAACACACAAAAAAACCCACCACAATAAAACCAAATAAACAAAAAAATAAACTAACAAGCACCCCACACACTTATTCCCAGCACATTCTGAGCTCCCTTGCCCTCAGAATCAGTCACGTTCCTTTTTTCCCCTTCTGTATATAAAATATACTTTGACTTTGTCCTGTGAACTGTTGCACTGGCTTTGCTGGTTGTCTGCTTTGTTGAGACAGAGTCCTCTGGTCTGACATTCATTGATGGTCCTTTTTCTGCATCTTATTATTTCATTTCCACTTGGACAGTCTTTACCTTCGCTGTTCCACTGCAGTGCCATCCATAAGCTACAGAATTCAGAGCAACTCAGGCATAGTTAAATTAGCTCTCGGTTGCAGGGCACTTGCTGGAGAAATGATCAAAAATCCTGCTCAAATGTTTTGCAATAAAGAAAAGCACCGTTGCCTAACAATCAAACACTGCACAATACTGTGCTGATTTGACTAAAAGCTCCATGGAACACAAGTCTATATTAATCATTTTGATTGTTCCTTTGTTTTGGTTAAAATTTTGCACATTTATACCCTTACTACATTAAATAATAGTGCAGAGGGATACATATTTGACATTGTATAACTATAACCCAAATCAAAAGTAAATTTAAAAAGATGAAAGTTATTAAACAATACTGGTTTAGGTCCTCATAAGAAATTTCATGTTTTCATTCTAGTTCGGAAGGGGAAAAGCTTGCAGCTACAAGGATTTTCCGTCCCCTCGGGATTAGTCATTCTAAAAACACCAATGGGTCTCCCTGAACCTTAGCTAACAGCCTTTTTAAGCTGCTTCTAGGCCCAGAGCCCAACTGCTGTGACCAACAGCCCTGCCAGGGACACAGGACATGCACAGGGCTTCCCAGATAAGAAAGGAGAACGATCTCTCTGCTTCAGCAGTGACAGAGTAGCAAAGAATGTCATTTACCACATGAACTCCAGCACTCTCAAACCAGCTCACTTCCTCTCTTTGCTGGCTCCCTATGACATGGGCTTCACCCATATAAGCTCCATCCCACAACAATAATATTTTTCCATGACAAGGCTTCAAAATCCCCAGAGGTTTAAATGGGAACATGACGACAAAGCCAGGAAACTCACACTAGTTAAAGGAAGGACAACTGTCTAATAATATCTTCATGGGTAAAAGCATCTGTTAACTGGAGTTAAGCCTGAGATTAAGATTGTTAAAAAGAATTTATGAATACAAAAAAAGGAAAAATTCTCACAAATTATTCAGCATGAATTAAACACCCAGCTGCACATATCTGGCAGATCTCTGTTAAAAAAATGAAATTAGAAATCATTCATACAAGATGTCCATTTAGCAAGCACATTCATTTTATCCCCTTACAGAGAAAATGCTCACATTTTCAAGTATAACTTTTCTTTACATCAGAAGGAAACCTATACAATAGGAATCATACATTTGTGAGAACTTGGCAAGTTCCCCAAGTTTGCAAAGTTAGGGTTTGGTGTTTTGTTTAAAAAAAAAGCTCTCTAGGGGAAAAAAAAAGTACAGAGTAAGAAAGTTTGTATATACAAAAAAAAACCAACCCACACATAAACACACCCCCCACACACAAATATTTTTTAAAGTATACTAATCCTTTCCACAGCAAAATCACTTGTGTTAGGGATCTGGACTGCTGCTTTTAGAAGGAAATGCTTCCAAGTTTTTCCCTTGGATTTTCCTCAATTTGATATAATAATGCCAACTAAAAATTTAGTTTCAAACCAGTGAAATAATTGCCTTTTTGCATAAAGCCTAATTCTGTTATTGCCTGAAAGCTAAAAAAAGTAAAATAACTAAGAAGCACCAATTTCTCATTTTTCTGCATTTTTTTCTTTCCAGTTTGAATTATTTAGAGCAATTAGGAGATCGTAAAACTTGAAATGGCATTCTTTTTCAGGGAAGCAAGAGCAGCTGACTGGCATTTCTAGCCACTTGGAGGAGAGTGGTCACAGGGGGACTCCCACCAGCACTGGGTTCTGGAGCAGGGGAAGGAGCAGCAGTGCTTGCAGACTGCAGCTCTGCCTGCCCAGCATGTGACCAGGGGGAAACCACCCTTCTGCCACCACAGCTGGGCTACCAGGACCTAGGCAGCTCTCTCCCACACACCTCCCACCTTTATTTCCAGTGTTAAGACACGTGTTGCTGGCAACGTTCACAATAGCCCTGTTATAGAACTGGTTTAATCACCCTGTTTCTCACATGCAAGCCAAGAGGGTATGGTTCACTTCAGGAAAGGGGGAAGTTATGGGGACCCAGGGTCATCTTAATTTCAGATCTACCTGCTGAAATCTTGATCTATGCATGAGTCCAGCTGCAAGTTTATCACTGTGTGTGAAAAAAGCTTAGTCCTGAGAACTCAGTCCCAGCAGACAGTGCTCTTGTGTTAAGAAAGGGACTTGCCAGGCACAGGGGAAATTGCCCTGTAAATGCTTCCCTTTCTATCATGCTGCTTTTCCCTGTCTTGCATCAGTAGCCTGAATTCAAATACCTAAAGTAGGTTTTACAGCAGTCTGAAGAGTTGATTGGAGCATACGCTTGGACAGTGCAGCCAATTTCCCCAATGCACTGCCAGGACTACTGGGTTTTTCCTGAGTGAAACCTGGTTTCCATCTTTTTATTTTACTTTTCTTTGAAGGAGGGAGACCAGCTTGACCTCAGGAATTTAAAAACTCAGAAGGCAAATATTTAATAATTTTGCTGATCTTTGAACTTAAAAGGATACCATCAAAGATATCCTGTCTGCCTCTCACCTTAAAGGACCATCTTCCTTTGCATCTGGAGAGCAGATGAATAAACACAGCCTCCTCTCCACCTTACCTTGGGGAATGGAGCTTTGAAAGCTTACCAGGACAGGTACCCAAACCACAAACCACTGTGCATGTGCCTGGCCTCCCTGCCAGTGCTGCCCAATAACCCAGCCACAGGGAAGGCTGTGCCCACCCTTAGCTGAACCCAATCATGCTGCTGTACAAGGAGGCAAAAGTGAGAGCAAACACTGCAAATAAAAGCTGCCCCATCTGGTAGGAACAGGTTGCAACAAGGGCTTATTACTCCTCTTGCAAAAAGTCTGCACACAAGATTACAGCTACACTTTGGGCAGAACAGGACATGTGCTACTTCTCCTGGGAGCGGCCAGTCCCTACCTGAGGAACCTGGACCTAAATAACCTCTACCTCAATTCTGAAAGTGTTGGGAACCACAGTTTAAGTCTCCTATTGTTTATTTCCAGAATCATCACAGAATCATTTCACTTGGAAAAGACGTTTATGACCATGAAGTCCAACCAGTAACCTAATACTGCCAATCCCACCGCTCAGCCATGACCCTCAGGACCTCATCTACATGTCCTTTAAATCCCTAAAGGGGTGGTAACTCCATCACCTCCCTGGGCAGCCCGTTCCAGGGCTTGACAATCCTTTCAGTGGAGAAATTTCTCCTAATGTCCAACCTACACCTCCCCTAGTGCAACTTGAGGCTGTTTCCTCTTGTCTTATCACTTATTACCTGGGAAAAAAGAACCACCCCCACCTCAACACAATTTCCCACCAAGCAGTTGCAGAGAGTGAAAAGGTCTCCCCTCAGCCTCCTTTTCTCCAGGCTAAACCACCCCAGTTCCCTCAGCTGTTCCTCATAAGACTTGCACTCTAGACCCTTCCCCAGCTTCATTGCCCTTCTTTGGGCAACTGCCAGCACCTCAATGTCCTTCTTGAACTGAGGGGCCCAAAACTGAACCCAATATTCGAGGTGTGGCCTCACCAGTGCCAAGTACAGGGGACAATCACTTCCCTACTGCTGCTGGCCACACTATTTCTGATACAAGGCAGTACAAATAAAGCCTTGTTTCTGCCACAAGGCAATGCACCCCATCACCAGTCTACAACTCCAGATCTCCTTCCAGGTACATCAGCTTTCCAGTACCAAAGGGGAATATCCACACATTAAAAATAAAAATAAATTATTCCACAGCTAGTCAATAGCTTTTCAAACTCTTCCTTAAACCTGAAGCCATAGATGCCTATGAATGCACATAGCTTAGAAAACCCTGCATCACTCATGCTGAGGAGCACAGCCATGACCCACGTCTGTGCCACACTTGCTACCACTGTGCACAAGGCATATAAAACAAATTACAACCCCACTCTCACTGTTTCATGACAAAGCCTAAATTTTTCTTCCCTTAATTTCAGTCTCTTGCTCCCAGCATGTTGCTCGTCATTATGAAAATGAAGTCTTTCTCTTTGGCATTTGCACTCTTCAGGAACTTGAAAACTTCAATGTTCTCACAGAAAATTAATTTATTTTTTCTGTTTTTTTTTAAAAAGGCCTGAGCCAAGTTCACTTAAGCTGGAAAAGAGACTGGAGCATAAACCAAAGAATGCATTTCTCTTTACTTACACTTTTAGAAAGTGAAAATTTAAGCAAAGCAGTGATACTTTTGGCCTTTACACATTCACAGGCTTGCATAAAGCAATAGATAAATCTCATTTAGAACAACCTACATTTGTGTTGCTGAACAAGCTGACCTTCTGCATAAACACATTTCTTACATTTTTTTCCCAGAAACTGGGACAGGCATCTTTTCTGTCACAATTAAATAAGAACTCATGATTACCACTGATCTTAACATATAGCACCGTGTCCCCTGGACTCAGGGTGCTACAGGACTGAGTCAAGGAGGACAGTGCCACTTACTGAATCAAGAGAACTGCTTCACAGTCATTTTGTGGAAGGCTGTCTGAAGAAGTCTAGAACTGCATAGCTTCAGCTGTTGCCAAAGAACCCAGAGCTGAAAGTGCTAGAAACTGTAACTAAGACAGAGAACAACACTACCATGCAAGCTTTGCACTGTCTTTCCTGCCCCAGCAAAGAGATGCACACAACCAGACCAAGGATTTTCATTTGTTCAGCAAGTCCAATGGCTGTTTCCACTCCTCCCCCCAGACAAAGGGCTGATTATTTCCTCTCATGTTAATGACTTCTCCTATAGGCAGGTATGCTGCCATTTATCTCTCATCACTGCCTTTTCCTTTCACAAAAAGAAAGATTGCTCCCCGTGGCACTGTGGGGAACACAGAGCCCTTTGCAATGTCTGCAGCCTCTGCCTGGCAAGAAAGGCCAGGGCTTTTACAGCTCTGAATATCCCCTCCTGAGACCCACTACAGCATCAATTCATTTCACCAGTCTCAATAGCATCCCCTTTGTGAAGGTCTGCAAGACAAATCCATCCTTGGTGTAACACTACTGCCCTCGGTGGAGTTGTAGCAGAGTTGAATTTGGATCAAACTCTTCACTTGGATTTGTTTTAAAAGCTGCTTTGCCCATGTGTATAATAATTAGAGGCAGATTCATTCTCTCCCAATATCAAAGCACTTCTCTGTAGCTGTGTTCGATGAAATAGCAGCCGAGTAATAGACATACCTTTGTGAAACAGATCAATAGATGCTCTCCTACCCCTGCCAGTATTAATTCAGCATCAGACACATCTTTGCCACTTGCCTTTTTAATGTTTGTGTAGGAGGCAGGGGAATTGGCAAGTATTTTTGTTAGTTTGGTGTCTGTTTATGATAGATGGAAAGCTTGCCAACAACACGCCGAATGCTCTCAAATTAAACCCAGTTCAGTAGCTATGATTAGATGAATTGTGACTGACTTCTAAACCCTTCACTTCTCAGCCATAAATCCCTCCTGCTCCCCAATCACCTGAAGTAATGACTAGTGCCAAGTTCCCCTAGTTACTCTGGAAAAGGGGAAGTGCTTGGGGATTAGACAAGAAAGTCTTCAGCCTCCAGCTTATTTTCAGGCTTTCATTCCCATCAAAAAAATTAAAAACAATGAGAGGAGCCATTTTAACTACATTGCTCCTCTCCTTTTGATCCCTTGCTGTGTAAGTGCTGTACACAGCTCATTTTCCTTTCAGTTGATATTAACTGCCACTTCCTGACTGTTTCCTCAACAAGTCCTTCTCCATTCATTTGGCATTATCAGTCACACATGCAGACTTCCACTGCCATAGCCAGTATCCCCATTAAAAAATAAAAAGGAAACAACAACAAAAAAACCCACAGCACAAAAAAAGCAACATAAGGGTTTAGTCTCTTCACTTTCATCTCAACCATGCCAACCTATTTATGGAATTTTACTCCTGATTTACATTAGTAAAAGGCAACCAAAAAGGTTTCATCCTGTCTAGTGCTGGGCATCCCCAGCTCTCACCAAGGCATGACAGTCAATAGCTTTCAAACACACTTATTAGTGGTACAATTAGGTAGGCAAGACAAGAAACAAATTAAGCCTTCCCCACATCTTGAAGTGAGGATAGCAAGATGAAGTAATACTTGCATTGAGCGTGGGTTACTGCACTCCTAAGCTTGTCTTCTCATAAATATGAAGCTCTGTTCCCCTATGAACTGAAGGAATAACCACGCACCTTCATTTTACTAGCTGTAGGGGAATTGCCACCTCCTGCTCCCACATTTCCTCTGAAAACAGCTCTGTGGCACAGGTAGCCCTCATTATACACAACTCCTTTTCCTGAAGCTGGTCAACCTGAAAAAGCAAGGCTACAAAAAAAAAAAATCAAGAAACTTCTCCTGGAAGCTGCACAGCATGCGTTTCATAGCACAATTTTCTCCAGCAATTCCCACTCGGATCATCCCATCCGTTTGTTTCACTACCAGCACCTACGAAGGTAAAGCAATTGCAGTCTGTCAGCAAGCCAGAGGTAACAGCGAATGGTTTGCCTAAGAAATGTCAACAGTTCTCAGCCTCAGCCAGAGGAATTGTCAGTAACTAAGAACTCATTAAGCAGAGGATATAATTAACTCTTTGCACACTAAATAGAGCTTCTTAGCAGAAAACATTCCCTGAGATGGAGCAAGGAGCAATCTTTTTATCTAGTAAGGATGTACAGAATGTTTTGAGCTGTTTGTAGAGCCTAGTGCCTGACCATCACTAATCACAGAAGGTTTCATTATATTTCTCTCTATTTTCACTATGAAAACAAGGTTAAAGACAGCTTGCTCCTTACAGTGTTTCCTTGAAGTAAAGTTATCTTAGACACTAAACTACAGGGATAGAGCTGTCTTTTTGCAGCTGCTGTATGACAGATTATTCTAATCAAACTCCTCTTCAAAGAAAAATGAAAGAAATCCACGCTGTCTATATTTTATCCTTGTCCCCACTACCAAAAATAGTGTTTTCTGCAGGAATCCAACTGGTATAATATATTCTGGACAATACTCATCACAAACACTGGCTTATATTCGTCATAAAGTATTGCACTGTAGAGACCACTAGAGCTCTGAAAACCAAGACACAGGCAAAGCAGCAGTTTTTTAGTGTGCCTACCATTTGCAGGACAGCTGTTATCCAGTTGTTCAGGCACACGGGCCAGGTTGGAGTCAGGCCTTTTTCTCCCTCAGCGGGCAGCATTTTGAGGTGGGAGGAGAGCACTCCCAGGAGCACACCTTGCTTGCCAGCCACAGTTGCTAGGGAACTTGGTCATAGCAAAAAGCATCAAACAAAGCTATTGCCAGGGCTGCTGCTACCACCCTTCCAACCCCAAAGCCAAACCACTGCCCATACTGTATGAAAATGCACCTTAGCTTTGACACCTCTCAAATTGTATCAAGACCTATTCCCCAAGGAGAAAGAGTCGTTGCATTATGAGGCAAATTATATCAACTGCAAATTAGTATCTAGCATCACAATAGAGCATCTTAGCACATGAGAGCACTGCATTGTTTATTCGGTGTTGGGCTGTTGTTTTAAAGACAATAATTTTAAATGGTATCTCCAGACAACAGTAAAATCATACTGGTTTACAACTTGAAAAAAATCAACCTGTCATATGTTAGATGAGAGCCTTATAAAGGTTTAAAAATAAAGAGTAGCTGTGCACTGCACCCTAATGTTGTATTACACTTAATTAAAAGTGTACAACGCGGATTTGGTGCTCTCGGTGGAGGGGGGAGGATGTGGTTAATTGCACAAGAATCCCATTCGATCTTACACCTGCTAGAGAAAGACTCATTGGCTCTAACAGTGTCAATCTACAGATTTCTGCTTGATCAGAGGCTAGTTATTAACTTTCCTTGCAAATGCAACAGATAAATCATTCAGAGGAGTGGGAGGAGAGCAGGGAGGAAAAAGTAAAACCATGCTCTGCAACCATTCTGCTTTCATCACCCGTGGCTTCCATTCCTTTAATGCAAAGTGCACCAAATGTCAAATTAGCTCTTCCATGACCTTGCACTAAGTGAAAGGGCAAAACAAGAATCTCTTAAAATGACAAACTACCACAGCTTATGAAAGGAGCAATCATTAAAGCATTTCCCATTTAACAACCCTCCTTCTAACCAGATAGGGATTGAATGTACTCTGTCTACACTATTCATTGGGGGGGGATAAATAAAACCAAACCAAAAACACCCGCACACCACATTTAGGCCAGCTAAATGTATGCAGGACACCCAATAATCCTTTTAACACTGTGGTTTCAAATCACAAAATTAACAGTGCACACCTTATCCATTCTAATGGATAATCCATTCTAATTCTGTGCCCCTTTCTCTTAAGCATCCCAAGTCTTAGTTATTTTTAATCTTTATTTTCACTGCGAGGTCAGGAAATACTCTATTCTCAGTTCTGCCAGATATTTGGAAATCTGACTAAGAACTACTATCCTGTGAGCTTAATTTATTTGATTCTTGCCATTTCACAGCTATTCTTCACTTCCCACCCATGTCCTCTTTTTTAAGCCATAGCATATTGCTGGAACTCGTATAAGCAGCTTCCCTACAGTGATATATAAATACACTTAAATTGCAGATTAATTATTTTTAACATTAGATTGAAGATTGTTAGTGTTTCCACTCTATAAAGGAGAGAAATTTATGACACAGAGGAATGCAATTATTTTTTTCATCAGGGTCAGATATAGTAGCAGCTCCCACAAGCTCACTTTCTGGTCACAAGACACTTTCAGGCATAGTGGACCTATTGCCCACTATGCTGGAATGTTCCATTTTCCCCTCCATGCTCCATTCCTCTTCTTTTAGAGTACATTATGTTGGGCATTAGCAGCCTTCCTGACTTTTCCTCTCACTTTCATGGTCTTTTCCTTCTGGATGTATTTCCCATTGCACACATCTAGAGTGCCCCATGGCAACCCCACGTGCAGCATTACTCTGCTGCACTGTCCCATACACCCACAGAGCAGCCTCCTCTGCCTGATGCCCACTCAGTTTCTCTCTCTGGGGAAACCTTCTCCTGTGGGCACCCAGTGCTGCCCCAGTCCTGTCCTTCCAGTGGGGTCTCTGATCAACCTCTCCCCACTCCATTTCGCTTCCTCAGTTGCTGACCTCCAGTTGCCCCAGTCCTTCAGAGCCTCTCAGTGACTTCACCAAGGCAGTGTTACACGCTGAAGTTTTGCAGACAGGCTGTTATTTCAATCAGCTCAATATTTCTAAAATAACATTTTCTGTTACAGCTGTAGGCTTGGCCTTATGCACCACTGCATCCCAATGCATTGCTCCTCCTCTCCAAGCAGCTGCCATTCCCTCTGGAGCACTGGCAAGCTGTTTTCCTTAGACAGACCATCAACTCCCCTGCTGTGCTCTTAAGTGGCTCTCAGCATCAGGAATGGGAAGCAGGACTTAAATCCCAACTGGTTTCCCTCAGTTGCTGGTCTCTAGGAGCAAGCAGCAGCAGTTTGCACTCCCTGGGTGCTGGCCAGCTAGGCAAAAAGCCCAAAGAGAGACAAGCAGAGCAGCACAAGCAATTCCCTGCCTGGTGCATCATCCTGATTTTACTTCTGTATACTGTTTACTATCCAAAACATTAACACTCATGTCCTGCTACTCTGCAGCCAAGAGAAATTTAGACTGTGAGGGTGGTCACTTCTTTGGGAGTAAACCAAGCTAGGAGTGCCAGGCTACTTGTACTCCTGCTCTGATTTGTTGACACACATGCGTATACTTGGAGAAGATCTGACTTGGCAATAGCAGTTTTCAGCTTAACTCACAGATGCAGAGCTCCTCTGAATAATAGCTCTGTACTGCAGCATCAGTCTGACTGCTTCCCCAGCTCTGCAGCTTCCAAACACTACGTGCAGCTTCATGAAACACCCCAGACCTAATCCACAAGGTCTGCTTTTGTCCAAGGCCTGAGCTTGCCTTGTTACAGGGAAGAATAACTGAATACATGCAGTGTCCCCTCATGAACACTGGAGACAGGGAGAGCGTGGTTTGCCCACATCCAACAAGTTGTAGTACAGGATTTACTTCCATCCATTACCAAACTCAGAGAAACGTAGTTCTGAGGGAACAAAAGTGTTCACAAATCTGTATCAAATTCAGTTCTTAAAAGTGTAGATGAGGACTCTTGAAGATGTTTAAATACTTTATCTGAGAAGGTCAAAATCAAGTTATTCTCCTGGGAAACATCAATGTATTTTGGGTTCACATTTTTAAAATGAGTCTTCAAGAATCTTTCTTTTCAAGAAAAAAATGGGGTGACAGATTAGAGGGTGACTTAAATAATGCAAAAACCTATTTTACTATTTTGCTTCATTGCCAAAAAAAGAAAAAATAATCAGATCTGTTGCCAGCGTGTTTACGTTTTTCCCATTTTGTTGAAAAGTACAAAAATGCACAAAGTTTAAAGTAAACACTGCTGAATTTGCCTCTTAATTTTTCTTTTTTTTTTTAAAGTCACAATTCCAGCACTTAAGCAGTTCTTTCTAGTTCAAGTCTACAAGACACCCTGCTCTCTCTCAATCCTATAAACTCCTCATAACTGAGCAACTACTAAACAGGTAAATAACACTTTTGCAAAAGCTGAGCCCAAAGCAGCAGTAGATTAAAAATCTTCAAGCTCGAGTTATAAATGTATGAATAAATCTGAAACAAAAAACAAAATGCATTCATTGCCAGAACAGCTGGATGAAGTTGCATAGGGCAACTTGGCAGAGCACACAACAGAAGTCTCACCATTCCCTGGGGACAAGCATTACCTTTCCCATCTCTATCCCACATGACCCTGTTTGAAAAGAAAAAAAGATGATTGTTCCTCTATTTTCAAATGTAGCCAACTGCACTTCTTCCAGACTGTCTGATGAAGCCACTTAGAACATTTAAAAGGCAGTTCAATTCTCAAGAAAATATTGTATGTGTGAGTTTGGAAAATGCCTCAAAGATAAAGGGATGCACATGGATTTCCAGAGGAAGTCATCTTACAGCTACACAGTTGGATGCCTATGGCACATGGTTTATAATACAGCCATGCTGCTCCTAGAGTTGCTTTCTGCATGCACTACAGGGGTGGATCTATAGAACTTCCTTGTTTATTTTTTCCACTATTTTGACAGCAATCATTCTGAAGCAGTATCTAAGTTTAAAGGGCTGTTTTGCAAGTCAGCCGATTTGAAATCGGATCCAAGATCAACAGAGCAGAGTCCTTGAAGGCACATGTTTCCAGCTGACACAAATAAATACACCTTCTTTTCTCAGTCACTAATTAGAGCCATGTCAAACTTTAAGTCTGGCTCTGCAGTATGCTCACAGAATCTTCAAAAAGATCAGGAAAAAAGCACAGGGTTATTTGCTCTGAACATTTGGCTAAGTTATAGAATCACAGAATGCTAGGGGTTGGAAGGGACTTCTGCAGAACATCGAGTACAACCCCCCTGCCAGCACAGGTTCACCTGGAGAAGGCTGCACAGAAACACATCTAGGTGGGTTTTGAATGTTTCCAGAGACAGAGACTCCACCACCTCTCTGGGCAGCCTCTGTCACCCTCACAGTAAAAAAGTTCCTCCTCATGTTTAGACAAGACTTCCTAGTTCAACTTTGTGTCCATTACCTCTTGTCCTGTCAAAGGGCTCCACTAAAACAAAACAAAAACAACACCATCACCACAGCAAAAAAAAACCAAACCACCACACACACAAACCATACACACCAAAAAAAAACACCCAAGACTGGTCCCATTCTCTTTACACCCACCCCTTGAGTATTTATAAGCATTGATAAGATCAACTGCTATTTTTTTCCCCACTGCAGTTGCTAGGAGTGCACGTAGCAGTTCTTTTTGTTACAGATTATTGTATTGTTTAGGCACACTGCACATTATTACTCTCACCTACTTGAACACTTCATTAAAGAGAAATAGAAATTGCAGTTACACCCTCAAAGAGCTAGAGAAGGCCATAACAAAGGAAGACTTTTAGAAATGTTAAGGTCATTGATAGTTTGGGCATACACCATGCTCTCCAATTTTTAAATCGGGTTTAAGTCGAGTTCACGCAACATTAACCAATGTGAGAAACTCTCACACATACTCCTTTGTGTGTGACTTGCCTTTCTTTGTGTCCTATGATATCAGTTTCCTCAACTACTTCTCCTATTTTTGCAGTGCATAAGCACATACTCATCTTCCAAATGATGCAAGTTGATGTCCAAACTGTAAGATATCTTACTAAGAGGTTGGAAAAATGTTGGTTTGAGGCAAATAAGGCACAGCTCTTCCCTGGAAAGCAGCTTACTGCCATGGGAGGATGTGGTATGGTAGGGATAATGCTGTATATTCTCTCTTCTGCCCCCTCTCATTTCAGGGTTAGTAAAGGTACATACATAACTTGCTTACATACACAGTTTATCTGCAATGCAGTCAGCTGCAGTACACAAGAAAATACTCAAACTAGCTTTTAACTAAACCCTGTTAACCAGAGCTGCAAGACTACAGATCCCTGGTATCCCTCAGGGCCTGCAGAAGCCCATTCAGTATTCCAAGCTTGCACTCAGTAGCTTGGACCATGCCTCCAAAGCATGACTGCTTTCTGAGAGGAGCTTCACCACAGATGTCATCCTTGAGTCTTGGACCAGAACACGGATCAGTTCTATCTTGAACTGCAGTAAAGCTATACCCCTACTAGTCCCTTAGAGTTTACATCTGGCTTTTTCTCAGAGAAGCTGAGCTGCTGACCCTGGACACACTGCCACAAATTCCCACATTATACTAATGCCACAGATGATCGCTTGGACTGGAAGAACAGGAAGCAGTTTAATAACTGTTTGAAAACTACTGGGAGGCTTTTGCATTCCTGTTCCTTACAAACACAGCTTGCAAGATGAAGTACATTCCCATGAACGGCTCAAAACACTCCCACAAATACTGATATTAGTGATCAAGCTACTCAAAATCCTCACCTGAATACACAATGCCTCACATGACCAAGTATTCACTGGGGAGAAATTCTTGAATATGATACATAACTGTAAGTCTTGCTTAGAAATTAAAAACAAACAAACCAAAAAGAAAAACACAAACCAAAAAAAACCAACCAACAAACAAAAGAAAAAAACAACCAGATAAGACTTGACTTTTGTGTCTAACTATTTTTTCTTACACAACCGTATGCAATTTGTCTCCATGTATTCTTCCATGGAAAATATTTACCAGCAGACAGGAGAATTAACATACAGAACCACTGTAAGATGCATTGATCCCCTCAAATAAAATGCAGTTAAGTGCAAAACAAATTGATAAATTTTACAGGGGGACCATCACCTGCAGGTTGGACAAGATTTTTGGTGAATGGTTAACAGCCTGTTCATCAGATCATAATTACGGGCTCCTACACACTGCTTTACTGGCAGAGCCAGGGCAGAAGCCACACGTGTTTCTGTCCAAAAGCATAACTCCATATACAGCAACTGACCAACACTGACCCTGCTCCAGTTAGCCCTGGCATCAGCACCTGGGACAAGAATTCAAGTCTTCTAAATTGCTTAAAGAGATTCCTTAAGGATTTTGATGTCTTTAGAGAATCACTAGCAGAGATAAAGTCATCATCCCACTCTACTCAGTGTTGGTCAGAGAACACCTTTATATTGTGACCATTTTTGGTCCCTGCTGTAGAAAAAAAAAGATGTGAGAGAAAAAAAAGATCTGGAGAGGGCCCAGAGAAGGGCCATGAGGATGATCAGAGGACTGGAAGAAGGAAGGCTGAGAGAAGCAGGTTTGTTCAGCCTTAAGAGAAGGCTTAGGGGAGACCTTATTACCATGTACCAGTACATAAAAGGTGGCTACCAGGAAGATGGAGACTCCCTTTTTACAAGGGGTCACGTGGAAAAGACAAGGGGTTATAGGTACAAGTTACTCCTGGGGAAATTCCCATTGGACTCCAGAAGAAGTTTTCACCGTGAGAACAATTAGAAATTGGAATCATCTCCCAAGGGAAGTGGTGGATTCCCCTACACTGGGCAGTTTTAAGACTCAGCTTGACAGGATGCTGGGCCAGCTCATTTACAAAAAAAATTGTAGGATATATATAGATCACCTTAAAATGTTGGACTAGATGATCCTAGAGATCCCTTCCAACCCGGTATTCCACAAGCATGTACTAATTTATGAGCCTTCTCAGATGCCAACACAGCAAGTTTTACACAGTAAGCTACCACGATTTTAACAAATGACATCACAGCAGCATACACTTTTCTTTAGAATTATATTATTATAATTAGATTATAAAATCCTTTCTATCAGTATTAGATTCTAGCAGTGTTAGAAGTGTCATGTTCTCAGTCACTCCATGTTTACCCTTTCTCTTCCTGTCATTATTATTTCAACCTCCTGCCTCTTTCTGGTAATTCACAGCCATATACAGCTAAAGTTTGATCCTATCAAGATCAAACTTGAAACAGTCAAGCACATTGATATTGCCTTTAAGCTGTGTTGAAGGAACAATTATTTGCAAGAGCAACCCCAAAACTGCTTCCAGGGGAATATTTTCCAGAGTAGTTGCATCACCATCATCTTTTGTTCTGTTCAAACCAACAACTATTTCAGTAAAATTTTGTATCCTGAGTGTCTTACAAAAGCCTCTGCTCATTAAATCATGCTAAATTGAAGTCATAGTCAAGTTAATGGAGGTTTTGCATTCGCAGAAAGAGAAGATGAGGACAGTGCATGTGCTAAACTCTACTATAGTAAAACTAGACAGTAACACAAGTCTTGGCCATCAACTCACTACAAATACTGAAGATTACAAGCAGCAAGAAAACTCTAATACCTTACACGTTAGTTTCACCCAATTTGATGACATCTTTTATGGGCTGCAGAATTCATTCCTCTATTTAAGCAAGCACCGTATTTCACAAATAATCAAATTTGAGACCCAAGAACTCCAATAGCCAAGGAAAAAATAGGACAAGTTCTACATCCAATGATCCAATGTAGGAGTTTCTGCTCAAGTTTACTGCTTTATCCATTTCATTTCATCAGTAATTAACACCATCAGCTGAAATTTTTACTAAAGGAAGCAAACACGACTTCTCATTTATGCTGACAAAATCAAGAGCAACCTCACTGAATGACTCCAGCATGAGATGGTCGCCAGACTCCCCATGAATAAAAGGCTGCAGCTTACAATGAACATGATGCCCAGTGATGAAAAGCAGTATGTGCAGAATAAGTTACCTGAAATTAGGAGGTGTATCTGTAGGTGATATCAAGACAGCCTTAATTTTACTTTGAATTAGATTTATTTTAAGATTCAGTGGTATTAAATCATCCCCAGAAGATGAAAGACCTTCATTCAGGGCAGCATTAATGCACAGTGGCTGTCTTCCTTAGAGAAAAAAAACCCAAACAAAACAACATATACAGTTTTTAATAGAAGATTATCTTGCCTACTTCAGTTCCTGTAGCTTTTCACAGCATACATCTGGTCTTATGTCTTTTGAGCTTGCTGGTGGTGTTTCCCCTTCACCACTTTTTCCTCCTTGGTGTATAATCTTTTCCCCCAGACTACACTGTAAATTGGATTTTCAGTTGAGCCATTCTTAGCTATAAAACAGGAATGGATCTCCCATTGTACAAATACAACTAATTTATGTTTGACCATATTTGGAAGAGACAGCCCAGAGGAGGCCACCTCATTGCTCACGGTGCTTTTCTCAGAGCTCCTCTAACGGCTCGGACAGCAGCAGCCTCCACAAAAGTATTAGCAGGGGTGCTGGAGTGGGGTGGAGGAGAAAGGAAGGAAAGCAAAGAGGAAGTTTAAGACATAGTTGGCATGACAAAGCCTAGTCTTGTGAACCACTGGTGTTACAGTAGAGCTATAAGTATATCCAGTTCAGACATAACACAGTAAAGAGCAGAGGGGGTGGAAAAAGCAAGTTGTGAGAAATATAAGCAGTCACATAAATAGCTGTTGCTTTATAGCTATGGTGCAGCTGATGTTTGACATGCAAATAATCCCAAGAGAACCTCCAGAAAACTGTCCCTTCCTCCTGCTGAATCTTTGTAAGAGAAACATTTTTTTGTGGCCAGTTCTTCTCATAGTGCCAAGAGTTATCTGCTAGCAGGGCAAATTATTCTTTTGGGGAGAGAAAAAGAAAAGAAGGACTTCCTCTGTTATGCATTGCTAATTAGCTCCAAGTTGCAGAGGAGGGCTGGGGGGAGAAGGGGTTTAGCATAGAAGATTGGCATTGCAAAAAATGTTCTGACAAAATATTCATTGAGGCAAGCTGTGCATATGACTGCTGCCAGCCTGGAGACAATGGAGCCATTGTTCTGCAGAGTGAATTGATTTAGGAGCAACCTCAGAGGGTTGAGCAAGGAATAAAAGGTAACATTTGGGCAAATTTAGCTCACTTTCTCTGGCTCCTTAGTGGGTTTTCTTTTTAGGACAGGATGTTAAGCTGGGCTCAGCGTGCCCAGGTTCTGTTACTCTAAGCAATATCTGTTTTGCCAACTTACTGTATGCCAATTTTAATGTAAGCACCTAATTTGATTAGATGAAGCAAAGAAACATGCCCTCCATCATGTTTAAAAAACAAACTTGAATGAAGAATGAAAGTGGAAAAGGAACACGTGATGCTGGGTTGTGGTATTAAGTACTTACACATACCTTGTAGAAGCCTCTTCCCCCTTTCCCCTTCCTCCCACCCCCTTAATCCCAGTGGTTTTAACACTGGCCATGAGGCCAGGTCGTCTTCAAGTCAGAGAAAACTCTGTCGAATTTCAGGGAGGCAGGACTGATGCAGGTACTGTACCGAAGCGTAACACCAAGAATCTGATGGCAATTCAAAAGGAGAGGATTGTCAGTTTCTATCTGCACTGCACTCTCCTTCCCATGGTTGACTGGTAAGAATAACGAACCGGTGCCCACGTCATCCACAGCAAAATACATCCAAGACTTTCAATACTCTGGGGAACATTTCACATCCATATTCTTTGTTCTAACAAACTCGGAAGAGCCTTTCTAGATCAGAAGACAGTATATGCAAATCTTGTGTTTTAAACTCTGACTGGTAGAAAAAGTCCACATTATTTCTTTAGTTGCCTCCCGTCAATAATTTGGCATAGAAAGTCACACTGTCCTTACCTGAACACATTTATTCTACTGAGAGAGAACACTGCACACTTAGGATCTCAAAAAAATATATTTAAAAAATCCAAAATAATGCAAGTTTATCTGCTCAAGCCAGCAACGCAGTGTCTGCTTTTCTGGCTCACTTCAAGGTCCTGCATAATGAGCCAGAAAGCAAAGAATTAAACCTCAGCCAGGCCACAAGCAGCATTCACTGAGGGAAGGGAGGAAGAGGGTGTATTAGTGCACTACAAACTACAGCAGTGTATGTGGAGTAAATGTCTGCTATTCACAAAACTTCATGGTCATTTAGCAAATCCCCTTCTACCAATACTGCAGCCTTCAGCATCTTCCCTTTGTTGATGTTGCTTCCACGTGGTTTCATTCCCATTACCCATCTTCTCTACACCTGTCCTTCCACAAAGTAAAATGCACAGATGCAACAGAGAGGTTCAGACAGAGATAATCCCTTCTGACACTTCACAGTGGGTAAATAACTTCTTGCTAACAATGTTACGGGGTGGTTTTTTGAGTGACTGGGTCTGAATTCCAGAACTCAGATGTATTATCTGTCAGGTTCATATTCTGGGCAGTCTCCAGCTACAGGACCAGGCAGTCCTATACAGGAGGCTCTGCAAAGGGTATGAGCCAGCTCCCAAAGGGAATTGCCTCGTAGAGCTGCTGCAGGGGCTTTCTCAGCCTCCTCAAGTATCAATTTCTCAAGAGGGACTTTTCTGTTGTGATTCCTTATGACCACAGAACAGCCTCCAGTCAGCTAACCACTTTTCATCATGTGGAAAAGGGTGGAAAAATATATAAAGACAACTTGACTCTGTTATGCACAAAAAAAATCTGTAAGAGTTAGGTCTGGACTGAAGAACATTCCACTTAAGTGTCATATACATCTCCTCTAGCACCAAATGATTGTTTGCATTAATAATTATCACTGTTAACACTGGCATCAGGCTCTTGGGTTTTGTTGCCTTTTTTTTTTCATCTTGGAACAGTATTTTAAAGTTTGCAATTTATTTTCAGGTTAGATTGGTTAAATACCCAAGTATATGCCTTTTTATGCTTCTAGCTGGGCTCACATAGTACACAGAACCAAGTACTGGTGTGACTTGAATATTTGTCTAGAATTAATCAATACACAATAGCTTAAAACAAAAAAACACACCCACCAAAACACTACAACACCAAAAAAAAACCCCAACCTAGTTATTTCTAGCTCTGGTGTCATCAGCCTTTGTTAGGCTGCATTTGCTTACAAGAAGAGTTTTCACTTGACTGGTGGGGAAATAACTACAAAATCAGAAGTCCCTGATAATGAGCAAACCCTCCAAGCACATGCTGAATCAAGAGATTTCTGTCTCCAAATTCTCCTCTTGTGAGTGGGATTAACAGGTCAGACCCCAAGCCTTACACCCACCACTCATCCTATTTTACAACTAAACGCTTCCCCCTCTGGAATCAGCCCCATGTTCCAACAACTCCACAGCTTAATTTGTTGTAAAAATACATTGACTATGACTGACAATGTAATGTGGGATTACTGCTTGCAGTGCTTATCCTGCTGTTATTCACAGGCTCAGATTTGTCTGCAAAGCAATTTTCCCAGAAGGTACAAAACGGGTCTCTTGAAGAGACTTCTGAGCCATGGCAAATTAAACATGGACTATTTCACAGTGAATCCCAGCTTTGGCCAACAAATTATTTTTGTTGAACTATCCTGAAGCAGTCTTATCCTCAAAGCAGCCTGTGGTCCTAAAAAAAGCCTAACTGAAAATCCATTTACCTCAAGTTGGGGTTTTTTTCCAGCAATTACGCCCGCCTCCAAAAATACATTCACAGCCTTTCCAAACAGTCACATGAATAGTTTTACAGAAAAAAACACTTTTACACACCTAAAATTACCTATATGTCCCTGAAATTATTCAGCTGATTAATAGAGAGTGTGCAATAGCTCTTCAGCTAATGTCCTTACCTTCAAGCTTGCATTGATTTTGTCAAGCCTAATGTGGGTACCTTGAGCCCAAAAGCTTTCGGCCTTTTTCCAACTGCATCAACCATTCCCATAAAATACAATCACACCAACCTATACATTTTGTATCTTACATCTGATTAACTGCAGGATGCCAGACCTACCAATACAGCTATGTATTACCAAAGCTAAAATATGAAAAGGCCAGATCTTCAAGTCAGAAACATAATTGTTTTAAAGTAACTGAAGAAAAATTTAATTTCTAATATTTGCTTACTGTCCTTCTTTTGCCACACTCCTGACAAAGCAGCGGCTTTAAAATATTTTCCTGAACCAGCTGTGAGGTATGGTTTGTTAACAACTGCTCCTGCTTAAAGGCTGTCAACAGAAGTGTATTCTCACCGTGTTCAATAATCATTTCAAAGCAATAAGAGCTTAGAAACATGCTCATATCTCAGTTATTTAATGCATCTTCCACCCCCAATCTCCTCCTTTGTTGCTCCCAAAGCCTCTCACTCTGACAGCAGAGCACAAATGGATGCAAGATACAGCAGGTGGACTGTTCCAAGACAGTCAGAGGAAAGTTTTGGTGTAAATGATACTGATGGCACCTGGATAATGACATATTCTGCCTGGTAATGTGTTAAAGATTGAAAAACTAATAGCTGAAAAATCTCCAAATAGATCTGAACAGCCTACAGTACAAGAAAGCCCAGTTCTTGGGATCTGCTTGTCAGCATAACTCCTACTACAGATAAAATAGATAAAAATCCACCATTAAGCAACATTAAACAGGCTGCTTATTTTGTGGTGTCTGCAATGTCATGATACAATTTGGTTATACAGTTCCTAGGTGAACTGGGCCAGCCTTGAGGCTGAGAGAACAGTTTTATATACAACTTACCAGCATCCTGAACTTACCCCCCAGCATCCTGTACAGCAACCTGTCCTCTGTGAGATGAAGGAGGACTAAACTTTCACTCAAAACTGTGCTTACTTTAAAGCACATCAAGACATAGGCAGCATGCACCTGGTGTAAGGTTTAGTACAATGCAGAGTGTAACAACCCCATCATCTTCCCATACTTCCATTGCCTAGAAGCCTTGTCTAAGAGGTAAGAAGGTTCATTCAAGTCAAGTAATGCTAATTAATGCAGCAAGATGGCAACATGGAAAAATTTACATCTCCTTATTTCATAATACCTTCTGAAAAGCACTTTCCAGCCTTTGTGGCAAGGATGAAGAGAGAAAACACCTAATGAAAATAATTTTCTTTTCCTGATTAAATAGGTCATTAGAACTCAAAACACTGAACAGGAGGGAAAAACCTGATTTGCACGTCAGTCATCTCCATACTGGGGTCAACTGGCCAAATGAAGCATAAGAAATAACATCCTACTGATACTGAAGTTGTACTGCAGGCTGGAACCCACAAGCTCCAGAATCAGCCCTGTTTGGTAGGCTTCCAGCAAGCTATCAGCACAATCTTTAACAGGGCAACCTGTTGGACAAACGAGCAGAAAACATTTGCATTTGTGTTGTAACTCTGTATTTTGCTTTCCCAACACCTTGCCATTTCACAGGAGCTCAGAGACTTCTCAGCCTTGAGCAGGGGCTGTGAACTCCAGTACATATTTTGAAGTATTGCTATTGTAAAAACTTAAGCTTTGAAGAGAAGCAGCAGGCAGAGCTGCTTTTAAACACATTAAAACACATGCTTAACTCACAGCAATAACTGAGCTCCCCTGCCACAAAGTAAGGGACACCAGCAGGAGAGGGAACCCCTCCACCTAGACCTTTCCGAAACGTTTTGAAAAATTTTGTTCTATATATTACTTAAGACAACGCAGAGATGCTCCATTTTTATTACCATCAGGGTGCCAAGAGTACAGATGGATGGCCTTTAATTGAACCTACCCACCGTTTCATGCAAATGGAAAGAATAAATCAAATAAATATCAGCCTCCCAAGAACACTTCAAAGTAAAAAATGGTAATGAGTTTTGGAAGCAAGGAAAAAAACTGTTGTCAGTGAAAAACAGCCAGCAAAGACAGCAAACCTCTGCCAGCAGACAACCATCAGTAACAACTCTGTCTTGCCAAGAAACAACTTGTCAGCCAGCTCTGCATATTGGAGGGACAGCCATAAAGCAGGCAGCTATACTGTGGCTATAGATCAAGTCATTCAGGTGTTGTCTTAAATCTGGTGGCAATGAAACCGTAATGCAATTTACCTCTGCTGAGACAGGCACAGAAAAGAAAGATATAATGAGAAAAAAATAAATTCCAGTCAACATGCTTGAAAAGGAGAAAACAACTAAAGATCACTGAGAAAGATCACTGAGAAAGATCGTTGCGATAGATCACTGCGATGTCTTCAATAATAAGGCATGAAGTGGAAACATGAGGACGATGAAACATGGACAGCTAGAGAAGTCTCCATTAACAATAGCACGGGATAGATTTCAACTGAGATATTCAAATCCTTTTTTAGTTAATTTAGGACTACAGAGAAGTGACAAGTTCACAGCCCTGAGTACTTTGGTGTCTCAGGAATATAAAACGGGGAATATTAAATAACAATGGGACAATTTTTGCAGCCACTGCCACATGATTTCTCTTTGACACTGAAAACAAGGACATCAACTGTAAGGATGGATTCTTGCCAGTCGGTATCTGCAGTCATCAGCATCTTACTTGAAAGAGGCCACTGAATAGCCTCAGCCTGTAGTTACTTTCAGTAAACACAAACCTGAGATAAACCAAAGTCAAGCACAGTATCACACCTCATACTCCACAACGGACTCAAAAAGCCACTCCCCTGACTGCTCTGGCATATACTGTGTCAGCAGCACCCCACAACAGCCCCTCGGTTCTGTGCCTTTGGGTAGGTTTGACAAGAAAGGAGCAGTGCAGTTCACAATACCCCAAAGTAAAACTGGCCCTTCAACACGGGCTTATTCCAAGCACAAGCGTGACAACTGCAGCTCACCTGTGTTACACGATCTGCATCTGAAGAGAAATAAGCCAAGGAACACGTACTGACTATCCAGGAATGGATTCATGAATGAAACAAGCTTCCATAAAAACCCAACAGCAACAGACCTACCCTGGCAAGCATTAATCCCTTCCTTAGAAAGAAGTCTGGGTAAGCAGCGATACCTTGTATGGGAAAGACAACTGATCTTACAGGTGAGCATTCCTGGTTACAGACAGCACTAAAACAACAAGTAGAGTCACAAATAATATGGATAACCATTGTACATAAATCAGTCTACAGATTCCAGCAAACTATTTCACCATAAGGAAGTACCTTATCCCCTTCATAAAACACTTGCATAGTTTTCTTCTCCACAAGAGGAATACAGAAGAGTTTTCAGAGGAAAATTTCCTGCAGGTAAGGCTCAAATCAGCTGTGGGAGGACCTAGACAGAATATCATGCCAGAAGAATTTAAAAAAAAAAAGTAACATATTTCAGGCTCAATAGAACAGCTCTGCAAAACTAAACAACTGTTACAAAGCACCTTTAAAAAAATAAATAAACCAGCATTGATACACAACTCATTCATTTATTCCAGTGGTTTAGAGAGACTTCCAAGGCCAGCATTGTTCCTAATGACATAACCCACAAACACCCTCCTCAGCTTGTGTTAACACTGGTCAACTGCAGAAAGTGAGGAAGGTACCAGTAATAAGAGGCACTGCAGAGAAGAAAATTAATTTTTAAGGGAGACTCAAAGAAATATGGCTAGATTTATATTGAAAAATAGAGCCAGACCTCCCCAGTTCTAGAAACCATATGAACACATCACTGCAGCCTTCTATTTAGGCTGCCTAGCTCTGCCAAGGAGAAGAGGGTGTTTGCAAAGGCAAAGCACAGAGCTAATGCAGTTAGGCTGTTTCTGGGACCTACCTTGTTAAGCACTGCCCTGCATAGACACTTGCTAAATGATTCTGGATAACGACCAGTATTTCTCTTCTGTGTGCCTCCAAACAGAGCCCAAATTCCACATTGGATTTTAAAATTGCATTTTTAAAATCCAAGCAAACAAAAAGCTGCCAAATAACTCACAAAAGGTCAGCAGCCAGGAAGACTGAAAGCCCACTAATTTCTGCTGTATCAAAGCACAATTCATTTCCACACACAGCACCGCTAGGTTGGTTGCTCTCCTCAGTTTCCAGTAATGTACATACTGCCTTTGCACAGTAAATAAGACTATCAACACATTATTTCAATATATTAACTATTCCATCTTTAAAATGTGGTTCTCATAGAACTATTTCACAACTGCTTCACCCTATGACACTCTGCAGAGCTGTGCATGTCATTAGTTTCAGCTGTATCTATGTCCAGCTATGTGACTGCATCCACAAACACCACGACTAAATGCTCCACATAAGAGTGGTACCTTCGATAATTGTTCTCATCTTTGGCTCACTCTGAAGCCCTGTTGCAGATGACTTCCAAGTTTCAACCATTAACACAGAAAATCCTTTTATGAGCCTGCCCTGCCAGCCTCCCCGTGATCCCCATTAGCTGATTGCAAGCTGCAGAGCACTGGCAAACTCAGAGCAATTTTACAGATGCTGGGGCAAGGACACCCTCAGGAAAAGCAATCTGGAAGATGTGGCCACTTCACTCTTGGGAAGATGATTACATTTCACTGAGTGCCTAACACAGTCCTTGAAGCAGGAGCCAGTGACCACTTCAATCTGAATGCTCTAATTAGTTGGTTACAAAGCCCAGAGTTTTCTTGCCCAGCCTCTCCCTGGTGCCACAATTAATGCATTCTTTTCTGAGCTTTGTCCCAGCTCTAAGAACTAGTTTTGAGATACAGAGGGCTAGGACAGTACCCCTTCAAAGCTTACTTTGGTGGCTAGGAAAGTCTAGGACCAAGAAAGGAATCTCTCTGCATCTCCTTACCGAGTGCTGCAGTGGCTTGGCTACCTCACCAAATACACCCTGTAAACACCAGTCATTGTCCCCGGGAATAAAAACTGCATCTGCCCAATGCAGTCACCTGATACAGCTCCCCAGACAGTTAGGCAGATGAGGCAAAGCTCAGCCCTACCATTTCCAGGGGGTAGTGGTGGAACTACTCAGCCTGCTGGAGCACCATCTGTCTTGCACAGCCCTTCCTGCCAGCTGTGAAGTAGTTAAATAACTTCACATATAACCTGGGTGCTGCACAGCCCCATTTCAGGGCCAGCAATCCTCATCTGAAGTGCTACACCACCTACACTGCCTGAGGCAGGGGATCTAAAGGCAGTACTGTAGCCACCCACATTTGAACATATGTGACACCTCCTGTCATTCTACAGCAGATGGTTTCAGCATCAAGCTTGCTTGACAGGTTGCCACCTCTGCCCTGTACCACTCCATTTTCTTCATACAACTCTTAACCTAACTTTCTTGCTGGTTCAGTGGTGCAGAGAGCAGTGCCCAGGCAGCTCAGAAACTGGAGGGATATAAATGCTGAGGATCATATCAGAGATCCTAACATCACTTCTAATTTAGCCTTTGGATACATTTGGCCAATCAAGTTAAAAGTAGCGATTAAGAGAAATTGAACCCCCCGCCCTGCACAACACTGTCACAGAAGAGCAGTTTGTATTCTGGTCATTTATCCCTATTAATCACACAGGAGACATTAATCTCCATGCTAGTTAGAGACACTAATCAGGTTACCCAACAGTCCCAGCACCTTCCTCTACTCCTTGAGCACAGCAGTGTCACACCAAAAGCAGCAGAGGCTTGAACTTCCTACTTGCCTTACATCCTAAATGAGCCACAACCAAAAGCTGATGGCAAATAGTGAACTTGCTCACATCCCAGCTTTATCCTCCTCCACATTGCAGCCAGTTGCACGGCTACACCAGTCATTTGTCCACAAGCACCCATTTTCAAAAGGAAAAAATACTACAGCCCCTGCATATGATCAGAGCAGTGTTGGGTATTACATTGAGATCAAGTTCAGAGTGACTCCTTAAACAAATAGTTTGTCTCTAACCCACGGGGCAATCTCTCTGCACTGTACCTGAGCCAGAAGCACAGGCTGCTTTGCTGTTCTGTAGCTCTTGGGCAGTCCCTTGACAGGGACAAGAGATCCCAGAAGGCACATCTGGCAGAACCTTCCCAGGTGAAGGAAAGCTGCTGCAGAGACTCAGAATTGGTAGAAGAAAATTGGCCAGAGAAGGGATAGTATCCAACCTTTAGATCGATCAGCTGGGATCAGGTATTGGAAGCTAGTGCTCAGTACTCAAGATTCCAGCCAAAATTACTAATCTAGTGCTAATGATTTGGAAAAGCACAGATGCCCATTGCTGTGTACCAGCCTGCAGACACTGTTTGCACAAGCAAAAGTTTAATCTCAAAAAATAAATATGGGCAAAGGGAAACATTCCTGCTTACCAATTAAAATATCATTTGCATAACCACCATCTGGAATTGAAGTCCTTCCCCTTCCCCCGTCAATTAAGATGTATGAAGAGACTCTTTCCCTCTGTGAATGGTGGCTATGCCATCACTGGCTGTTGCCTCTATCTTGAGTCGGACACTGAATGATCTTTCCTTCTCTAAAACAACTCTGTGTACACCTTTCAATAGGGCTGTTCTTTCCCCAGTTGCTTTTATTACTCTTAGTCACCTGCTTCTCTCACTCTGGATCTTGTCTTGTGCTCTTCGACATAAACGAAGGTTTCCCACTTTATTGCTACTGAAATCAATGGCAAAAGGCATTCGTCAACACATCATCTGACGACGTGAAGTCACAAGGCTCAACACAAATACTCCTTGCATCCCATTTATTTCTTACTACAGCAATTGTACCCAGAACTCAAGCCTTTCCTCCTCCCCTATTACAAGGAGCTCAGAGCAATGCAAAACTGAACTCTGCATAAAGTCCATCACAAAAAGGCTGAAGGGTTATTCTGAGGGTATTGCAGATGAGGTATTTCCTGTAGGAAAGCAGTGACTGCTACCTCTCCAGAGCATCCATGGCAGATGCTGTGAAAGCTTTCTGCTCTAGCTCTGCTCTAACACTCTGTTGTGGTTTAAGGGTGAAGGTGAACAGACTGAGCTGGGGGGGGGGCAGGTTGTAACCCCAGGACCCCGAGGAGTCAGAGGGCAGCTGTTATTCCCTCCCCTTCCCTGCCACGCTCCATATAACAAGGAGACAGAAGGGTCAGAGTGTGACAGCACCTCAGCAGGGCTGGCCTGACTCCATGTAATCCATCTCCATCCCAGAGTGGATTTAGAGTAGAATTCTGCATCCTTCTTCCCTTAATACTCATTTCTTCTACTTTTCTCCCATTATTCACTAAATGTGTTATAGTCTTAACTTCCAATCTTGAGTGAGGCATTTTTTCTTTTTCCTTATTCCTGTTTTTATCCTCCCCTGGGAGGGAGGAAGGAAGGGGCCAATAGAGAGAAATCCAGCTCTGTGTCACATATGAGCTCACCCTGTGCCTTAAACAGAGACACTCTCATTTGCATTTCCCTCCTAAAAACTAAATTCTTCTAACTTTTGTACTTGCAAGTCTCTAAAATAAGAAAGCCCATATTTACCAACTTCAGACCTCTATTTTGGAACTACAGCCAAGAGACTTGAACTTGTCCAGGCACCTGTAGACTAAGCAGCATTTAATAAGCTACTGCCATATAATGCATACATTCACACATTGCACACTACTTTTGCCAGATGAATTGTTGTAAAGGACATTTCCAAAATTCATGTAGTGTTTACTCAATAATATTACTGAATTTTGCTTGTAAATCAAGTGCTACTCATCAAGGTATTTATTGTTCTTTTCCAAGAAAAATGGAGATAACTAAATTATTCCAAAAAGTAAAAATACTTGGGCCTTCTAGACATGAATTCAACCAAGAAATTCTTTTCCTTGTCCAGATTTAACAGATTGTTTCAGAAGAAAAGCACTTAATTTTACATCTTAAGCATGTTTTGGGCCTGTCACAAAGAAGTCAGGTTGTGACAGCAGTTGGCAGAGTACCTAGTTCATTCCAAGTCAGAGATCATCAATGAAACCTTTTCCTGAAGATTGATCTTCACATTTGGTACATCAGCAGATGTTTAT
>JANHFX010011613.1:0-30105 GCA_027560015.1 Chloroceryle amazona | reverse complement strand
ATTCCAAGTCAGAGATCATCAATGAAACCTTTTCCTGAAGATTGATCTTCACATTTGGTACATCAGCAGATGTTTATTGAGGTGTTGTTCCAGAGAGATTTTCTAGTCCAGGAAACTATTAATAATTTCTTAACTTCTGCACAAAGACTGGTGTTGCCCCACTGAGATACCTTGATAGTGCCAGATGCTCTAGGAATAATACGTATTATTTAAATTAATTATTCACATTGCTTTCCATCCACATACACAGCATGACTAAGACTGTGTCTGCAAAATAGGCACAGACTCAGAGTGTATAAAAAAAGTCTTATGTTATGAAGTTTTACAAAGGAAGAAAATATACTTAAAGTTCAGGTGACTTTGCCCCAAAAGTCTTATGGTACAAAAAGCAGCAAAATCAAATCTCCAAGCAGATAAATAGGATAAAGATTAATGAAAATAAAAGTTCACCTGAAGTGCTGCTATCCCTACTACTATATTTAGAAAATAAAACCATAGCAAATTTTAAATTAACATACTGACCTTAAAGTTAACATTGCTTGTAATGCTTTTCAGCAAGAGAAGGACTCATGATGTTCAGTATGCGTGTTATAAACTGTCTAAATAAGGCATTCTGATTTGGTCTGTAGTCTAATTCTGAAACATACATTAGATTTGATTTAGTGCACATTGACTGGATTACTGATGGGGTTTAACTCATGTTATTTACAATTGGGAGAACTTGACCATAAGTCGAAAACGAATTATACAAGCTTATTACACCCTCCCTCTCACACCAATGAGTGATTATAATGAGTTATAATAATGAAAGATTTAAAGAGATGGACAGACAACTCTGCTGTTGGTTCAGCATCCAGAAACACCACATACGCCCCACATACTGATGAGAGCACATTATGCAGAGACACAGTTGTCTGCAAAGCACTGGCATTAACACTATACTGGGCTTCCCTCTCTTGAAGCTCATCTACATATTTGACTACATAACGAGTTTTCTCTCTATCACCAAGTGCTTTTGTGGGGGTGGTGCATCACACAAACAAAGAGCATGAACTAAGCAGACGGTTGCAGATTCTCAGAAGACGATGTGTTCCTGGAGCTGGCACTCAAGATGCACTAAAAATCATTTGGTCTCACAACAATTTGGTCTTGCGTTGTTCATTAAGCTGCCATACATGGTTAGTACCTCACAGTTGGCCAAAAAAACAGCTTTACCCCACAGCTGTGTTTCATAATCTCATTTCTCCTTTCCCTCCTTCTCTTCCCAAACAATCAAAATAACCTTAGCTATCTATAGCACTGCACCTGGGGGGTTATAGAGCTATCACATAGCTACTCTGAACACTGCAAATCCAAATCAGTTTGGAAGAAGCACAACCCTTTTCAAGTGCTCATGCTAGAAAGCTCTAAGCCACAGAATCCATAAGCCAGAGCTTCTCTAAGAAGCAAAATGACCAGGCAATTATTGAGCTTCATTATCCATAGGAGCGACCTGATTCGAGTTACTTGATTTTAGAAGAAACAACCAATTAAGGTATATTAATATAACCTGTTAATAGGCATCTAGCCTCTTCAGCAGTCACTATTCTGAAGTAACTTCAAGAACCTTCTGCTGAAGAACTTTACCTCTGGGACATTATCTGTGAAAAAACATGATCCCAGAGAGCAGAGCTCATCCTGGGGAAATATGCTCATTCTAGGAGCTTTGTGAATTAGCTTTTAATTAATTTATTTTTTAAATGCACTCACTAACACATTTGATCATCTTTGTCCTAAAAAGAAGGTACCATACCGAGGTTCAGAGCCAGCAGATGAGTTTTCTGAAAATCCCAGTAATGCTTTTCAGAGAAAAATCCCCAGCTAGCCAGCCTTGGATTTGATGTGGTTATGAATCTGATGAGCTTTATTCAGAAATATTTGTTCTTCACTGAACTAAGAAGGCTATCCATCTCTCAGCCCCATGAAATAACCAGCTGATTTTGTTATATTACCTACTGAACATTTCTGCTTCCCATTAGAAGAGCTAAACTTTTGAAATAGATGCACTCAGTAAAAAATCAGATACATTGTCTAATACAGCCATTCATGGCCCATCAGAGCTGATGCCCTGCCTGTCATTTCACATACTGAAGTGCAAGGCATTGTGTACTGAATGTATTTAAGAATATAATACACAATCAAATCTGAGTCCTGATTCAGGGCAATAATGGAAGTATCCTTTCACTCATTTCGCTCTTTTCAAGTTTTTAACAGAGGAAAAAAACAGGGTGAAGAGAGATGGTCCCTCAGGGTAGCACTTCAGTAAGCATATTCCTACAGCAAAAACCAACCCCACCCATGTATCAAGCACATGAACAAAGTCACATGGTGGGAATAAGACTGAGCTGCAGACAGACTGCCTCAAACCTGGCTTCCTGGTTTCCTCCAGGAACTCCAGCACAAGTATTTTAGCTGGTGTCAGAAGAGATTTTTCTAGCATCAGCTACCAGAGCCAGCCAGAGCTAGTGCTGAGACAACTCCTGAGGCCATCACTTAACTGGATCACAGACTGCAGTCCATTACTGAAACAAATACTGCAAGTGAACTTGACAGATCAACTCTTTAGCTTGATGCATTTGCTTCCCAAGCAGTTGTGGCTCTTCCCAAATTCACTGTATTGACTTTCTGACAACAGATGTCACTACAGTGAAATCATGATGAAGCAGCAGATAAGGAAGCAAGAATGCCAGATCAGCAATACCAAACCCTACAATGCCTTAGAAATTAGAGTGTTCAAGAAACTGATCTGCTTCTGTAAAGACAAAAATAATTAAAATATTGCCAGAAGCACAAGGCAGAAATCTCTCCTTACTTTCCATGTGAAGCAGCCTAGTTTCAGTGCATGAGATCATCTTCAATTCCTGCTAGAACCAGAAGTGTTCCTCTGGCCTCACAAGCTCCATTGTGGGGAAATTTGCAAACACTCCGCTGGCTGCACAGGCACCGATGGCTGCGAAGCTCCACGTGAGCCTGTGGTACAATTGCCCAGCAGAGATGTTGCTAGGATGGGGCACAGTTCCAGACTGGTGCCAGTGTTGGGCACACACTGCTCTGTGCTGAGCAAAGCGTGTCCTTTACAGGGGCTCCTAGGGCAAGATGAAGTGCCAATGACTTTGAAGAAAGCCAAACCCAAGAAAGGCAAAGCTAAATTAGACTTCAAATACATCTGAAAGTAATTATTAGGGATTTTAACTCCACTTTAGGGAGGGGGAGCATATACTTCAAACTGCTTAGCTTAAGAGAAGATAGTTATTACCATGCAACGTGCTTCATTAACACAAAGAATACCTATAGACAAAGCATATTTGCCACCTCTTCACCTAGCCTCTTGTAAATCCAAACTCAGTCCTGCTCATTCCTCAACTCCCCAGTCCTGGCCTTCAAAAACTTATTTTGACTCTGCTGCCTACTAAGCTCTTGCCTTTATACATAAAGGAGCACGACCTCCATCTCTGTTCCTCAGACACCACACCTCCTGCACGGACTGCCCATGTACCACTTGCTCCCTGATGCCTTCCATCAGCACAGAAAAGTCTTTCTCCTTTTCTAAATTCCCTTAAATATAGTTATTCTTTTTACTTGAGTGGGTTATGTGAGAATTAAATGTCTACGAGTTAAGTTCATATTCTAATCTGAATGCAATAATAATTTTTACTAAGCATGAATTTTAAATTAATGGTAGGTTAAATCAATAAGCTAAATTACTCTCTCTGCTTAACTGTCTCCCGCTCCTTCAGCCACTGAACAACCTCATGTGCCACAGCACCTGCCCCTTGATGTTCTTCATATAGGCCAGGCCTGGACAGTTGGAATGCAAATGTATATGCACCTAGCAACACTGCTATACCATTTTTAAAGACCATCTGAAGATATGCTCTTAAATGAGCCACTGCATTTTTGTGGCTTCTGTCTCATCACTGGTGACTCCAAATCCTTGGTTATGCTCAGGGCAGCAGGACAGACATCAAGAGCTCTTGGACACAGGCCCCCTACCACCTGCAATCCTCTGCATGCTGCTCTAGCTCCTACCTGCCACCACCCAGGGTCATCACAAACCCCCAAGGTTGTCTAGGAACAACATGACTTCTTCCACCCTCGCCACAACTTCTCTTTGTAGAGAAACTCCACTCAGGTTAGGAAGAGATCTACACAAGCCTTGAGGTGTCTCTTTCAGGTGACACCTTCCCTGGAAGGCTTAACAAGATTTTATGGCTAAGCACCTAGAAAGAGGAGGAAAGCAGGTCTGTATCAGTGATGTATCTGGTGGCCTGGACAAATGTAAGCGTTCTGCACGTGTAAAGATGCCAGTGTGCTACATTTTTGTCACTATTACAGTCCAATAGATAAAAAAATACATTTGCTTTCACTGAAGTACCAGAGAGCTGAGTTCAAAACAGTAATAGCTTTGTATAGCTAATTATATGGTTATTCTAACAGGAATATTAAATATCAGCATAACTTTTTAAACAAGAACACCGTCTATTCTGTCAGAGCCATTATTGTCTCCTCACTACCCCATTTATTCATCGATTCCAAGAGCACCCAGCACTGCCTTGTGCTGCAGGACACTGGTGCACTCTCTCACAGACAGCTTAAGGGAGCTTCTTCACCATCTGGGTACCACAGGATACTCCCCCTTCCCCCTGAGCCCCCCTGCATAACATGGAAAGCAGAGTGCCCAGGCACTAGCAGCCTCCAACAACAGCATCAAGGAGCCCTTCACCTTCCTCTGAGCCCTTTACGGAGGAGTCAGAAAAAAATAAGAGTGGGCATCTTGATTTAGCTCCTGTAACCTAATGCAGAAGAACTGCTGAGAACACTCAAGATAATTGTCTTAATTATAGGACAGAAATACTAAATAAAGGGTTGTATGGGTTTTTTTAAAAAAAAAAAAACAAACCACATTGTAAATGCATAATCTACCTGTGCAGTCAGCACCTCTTTCTCCACAATTGTTTAGATATTTTTTTTTCTCCATTTCACCTTGCCACAGGGATAAATTCAGCAGCTACCCAGACTGCTGTTATGTGGTGCCTGGACACTTCCAGCCAAGAAAATCCAAGGTTTACATGCAAGAATAATTTATGCCTAATTTATTGTTTCTGTCAGGAGTTACAAATTATAGGGACACACATTCACAGTGGTCAGAGCAGTCAATAGGATTTCAGCTGAGCCCACACACACATTTTCTCCACACCTCCCCTGCAGAGACTCATAAGAGAAAATGAGGAGCCATTACTAGACACTGCACCACGGTCTGAAGCCTGCAGTGAGAAACAAGTCCAGTGGTTTCTTGATATGATTTAGGGAATCTCTCTAAGTACAGTTTATTGGCTCTGCCACACTGAAAGCCAGCAATTTTTAAGTGTTAAACTTCAAAATAATTCTTCATTCAGACAGAAGTAACAAAGATAAATAGCTGATTACCATTCAGAACAAAGCACTTGTCCAAATTATTCATTACAAAAGGACTAATTAAGCAACAGGGAGCCCAATCACCTGCAGGTTCTGAATGAACCAGAGGTGATCAGATGAGAACGTGCCTGTACAAGAGACAGGTCAGCAGCACACCCGTGGCTATTTCAGGGAGAAGGAGAAGGGGGGGATACAGACACTTTCTGTAACTCAACTGCATCTCCAGGCATGGGACAAGACTGCCCCCAGATACTCTAAAGGGCTCCACGTTGAGCCTCAACAACACTTAAAGGTGACAAGGAAATGCATGCAGATTTTCTGTCAGTCAGTACACGCATATGAGGAGCTATGGATTCCAAAGCCTCTCCTTACCTGTAGGAGATCTCCTTGAGCTGTTGCACATCTCTGAAGAGGTGGCCATAAGCAGGAGTGCTCAGGCATCCAGAGCCCAGCAGAAAAGCCTGCCTGTGGTGCCAGGCAGGACACAGTGGTGTGCCAATGTGCCACAACACAGACAGGAGCCAAAGATTGCCACGCCAAGGCCTGAGCCCCACACCTGCTGCCTCTCCTGTATGGTGCACAGTCACCTGTATCACTCCTAAGTCTCATTTCTTGCTTCACTGCACTCAGGAGCATCCTTGGTCCCAGCAAATGCTCTCAATGTATTTTACCAACTCTTCATCCTGAAGTGCACCTCCTACGTAACCCCCAAGCACTCTGGCCTCACCACCTCTCTCCAGTAGTCATGGCACAGCAACACCTCAAGACTGACAAGAACTTTTGCTCAGTCTTCTTCCTGCAGACTCACAACAGCCCCAGGACTACAACAAAGCACCCATAAGCACCAGAGATCTGCAGCAATCCTACCCCCTAAAGGTACTTCAGAGAAACCCACCAGCCAACTCCCCTCCTCTAAAAGGAGCACCCAGCCTACCCTCCAGAAAGCCCCTTCCTCCCAGTGCCTCCCAGCACCCCACCAGCTGCTGCCCATGAGGCTGATTTCACACAGCCAGCCTCCAAACAAGGGGCACCTGAGAGCCAGCTGGATGGGGCAGGAGTCCAGCAGCTCAGTCCAACCCAGGAGGGTTTTCCAAAAAAAAAAAAAAAAAAAACACCTCTTACCTGTCTGGGAGACGAAAAGGTTTAGCAGTACATCCCCTCAACCACTTTCAGGTGTCCTACATTTTGCTGCATGAGGTGTCAGCATTCCTAACAGGCACCTGCAGCACATTGCCTCCCCAAGGCTCTGCTGGGGCATCAGAGACAACATTTTTTATATAAAGTAAAATACCACAGAGGAGGCTCTTGGGTGCCCGAGCTGTGCTCTGTACTGAGGTCTCCTGGATTAAAATAACACAGCAGGTATCCTCTGGGCAGTAGCCACAACATTACACTTTTATGGTGTATATTTTTGCCTCTGCTCAGCATGAAAGAATCTGTGATGAGGGACCAGAATTTAAACTCTTATAAAATCAAAGCGTTACAGCCAGCACTGACTGCTTCATGCTCATTACCACTGGAGAGCAGAGAAGCACAAATTGTTTCTCACCACTTACTCTTTAGTATTGTAACAAAACCTCTTTGAAACAGGTATCCTTTACCACTGCCAGCTGTGATGCTTTGAGATGGAGTTCTAGCCAGCAAAGCAGGTGAAAAGCATGTAACACCAGAGAGATCAGCATGCTTGAGCCCTGCTCTGGCAGGCAGACCTTTTTCACTGCTTTATGGGTTGAAAGATCCCAGATGTCTCCACCCACCACAGCAGGACATTGTTTAGGTCTGATGTAGCCATTGTATCACAGTATCATTTAGGTTGGAAAAGACCTTTAATATCATTGAGTCCAACCATCAACTCAGAGCTGCCAAGTCACCATTAAACCATGTCCCTAAGTGCCACACCTGCATATCCTTTAAATTCCTCCAAGGACAGTGACTCAGCCACTTCCCTGGACAGCCCATTCCAATGCTTGATAACCCTCTTGATGAAGAAATTTTTCCTAATACCCAATCTAAATCTCCTTGGGCACAACTTGAGGCCATTTCCTCTTGTCCTGTCACTTGTTAATGGGGAGAAGAGAGGTCAAGCAGTTACCTGGTTCTTCAGCACACCCTTATAAGTTAGTACACCTAAAAACACCTGCTTGCTGAGCGTGTAAGGGGTCTAGTTTTGGTAAATGGACCAAATAATGTGAGATCTTAAAGGCTGATCCCCCATCGGTACAGCAAGCATCCGGAGGAACCACCAGTGGCAAATAAGCAAATACTGCAAGCTGCCAGAAGTTATTCTGGAGGTTATATAAACACTACATATGTCCCTTTTCCATTTTATGTCTCCCATGATGAACTGTTATGAGACATGCACATGGCTTGAAACAAATAATTACTGATAATCCTGACTGGTGAGAGAAGGAACCATCTGGCAGATGGAAAATAAGAAGGTGCTAAGAATTTAGCAAACTAGGGAGCTTCTTGAGAATTTATGCATAGAGGTCTGAAGAAAGGAGTATTTAGACAAAACACCAGTTATTCTGTTTCTGTCTATACCCAGAACAAACTGGAACACCGAGGGTATCCAAATAATTACAAAATTGATTCCTTTTTAAAATTCCCTTTGAAATTATGAGCAAAAGCAGTTAAACTAAAATTTTGTTGGAAGGGAGGAATTCTTTCTGCATATCATGATTAATAGCAAATGGTTACAGCACAGAGTCAGCACATTTTATCTTACATCCTTCAGGTTTCTACCCTCTCTGCTTTTAACATGCAAATGCCTTTATTCATCCTCTCCTGACCTTGCTGCATGGTATCATTTGCTTCTTTCCATTTTCCTTTACAGTATTTCTTTCTTCTTATAGCAGAGAAAGAGCAACTTTCAACAGACTCTACTTTCTATTCCTTTCCTTTATTCTAAGTGTATTTCTCTTCCCTCTGCTCTCTTCTTTATCACTCCTGGGTAAAACAAGGGACATTGCTGAATACACCACTCTAATTGTGAATCCCTATTTTTCCACTGAGATTACTGCTCATTAACCATTTTGCTGCTGACCCTTCACAACAGCTGAGCTGCAGTCAACATCTATTGCAGTTAGGGGGAAGTGAGGACATGACCCACATCAGCAGTCATAGGCAAACCACAAAAAGAGGGACAACAAAAATTCTGTAACATAATCAGGGATTTGGGGCCAGTTTTGCTGAAGCATCATGGCTCACCACAAGGACCATCAAGCACTGCAACAGATTGCTCGGGGAGATTGTGCAGTCTCTGTCCTTGGAAGTTTCCAAAAAGACCCCCCAGGATAAAGCCTAGAGCAAGCTAGTTTGATCTCATAAGCTCTGAGAAGGAATTTGGTCCAGCAACCTCCTGAGGCCCCTTCCAATAGGAATTTATGAAGCCACGAGTGTGTTTGCTGGAGAGCCTGGGGGGATTGTTGACAGGGCTTTAAACTAGACTTGAAGGGGAGGGGCATAATATCCAGCTTGCCTCTGACAAGCTGGGGGATGATACACCAATGTTAGAGTGACAGGGTGATAGCAAGGCCCCTCAGCCTGTTGCTCTGGGGCATGCTGGGGACACTGCAGCACACCTGAAATCTTGCAGAGATGAGCTCTGGTAGCAGTGCTGTTTAATATGTTCATCAATGACACGAACGGTGGGATCGAGGGCACCCTCAGCAAGTTTGCGTTTGCCACCGAGCTGAGTGGTGCAGTTGACGCCCTCGAGCAATGGGATGCCATCCAGAGGGACCTGGACAAGATTGAGAAGTGGGCCTGGGTGAACCTCGTGAGGCCAAGTGCAATCCTCTGTATCAATACAGGCTGGGAGATGAGGGGGTTGAGAGCAGCCCTGAGGAGGAGGAGTTGGGGGTAATGGGGGACGAAAAGCTGGACATGAGCTGGCAATGTGCTCTTGCAGCCCAGGCCAATCCTATCCTTGGCTACACCAAAAGAAGATTGGCCAGCAGGTCAAGGGAGGTGAATCTGCTACTTACTCCACTCTGGTGAGACTTTGCCTGGAGTATTGCATCCGTCTCAGCACAAGAAGAACATGAACCTGTTGGAGCAGGTCCAGAGGAGGGTCAAAAAATAATCAGAAGGCTGGAGCACCTCTCTTATGAAGAAAGGCTGAGGGTTGGGCTTGTTCAGCCTGGAGAAGACTTTGGGGGGACCTTATTGCAGTCTTTCAGTACTTAAAGGAGTTCTATAAGAAAGGAAAACCTAGTCTTTTTAGCAGGGTCTGTTGCAGTAGGACAAGGGGTAATGGTTTTAAACTAAAAGCAGGTAGATTTAGATGAGATGTAAGAGAGAAGTGGTTTACAATGAGGAACAGGTTGCCCAGAAAGGTGGTAGGTGCTCCACCCCTGGAACCATTCCAGATGAGGATGGCTGGGGCTCTGAGCAGCCTGCTCTGGTTGTAGATGACCCTGCTCAGCACAGGGGGGTTGGACCAGAGGGCCTTTAAAGGTCTCTTCCAACCCAAACAGTTCTACGATTCTGTGATGTTCAGAGGCACCCTGAGATGTAACTCCTGATCATTCCTGCTTAATATTTACATTCCAATGAAAATGACATGTGATGGTATTCTTGAAAATGCTACTTAAAGCTCTACTAGCACCTTTAGAGTCCTTATAATTGTAGCTGGAGGGCACCTTCCAGTTAGCAACTTCAGCTTCCACTAATGCTGTGAGAAACAGGTTGCTCAGCAGCTCCTACCAGCATTCCTTGCTCACATGGCTTTGATGATAGTTTTTCATTTGGGGAGTTCCTCCAGGCTGATTTTCATGTTGTTTTTCATCAGGAATGTCCTGGTCAGGATAATGCCAATACATCCATACACAAGTGTGTGCTACCTCATATTAAAAGACTCACAGTTTTGGCTACTCACCAACTTCTCGTGATAGGAAAGAGAGACAGTAACCTACTGCCCAACCTCAATTCCCTTCTCACGACTCTGTTTATAACAAGCATATTCCTCTCTCAGACACTGAAGTGCACACCAGGGAATCTCGCCCACATTAGTGGGTGTAAATGGGCCCCTTAAACACAGAATTTTCTTCTGCGAAGGAATACGCTGTGTATTTTTACAAGCACCTTACAGCTTTGTGTTTCACTTCAGAAGCAGATGACTCTTTAATCCTAGTTCTCCTGTTTGCAATGACATTTATATGATGAATTCTTTCTTTTCATACCTTTCATGGTGTTGATGTGTCTGAGGAACGCTGGCTTTTCAAGTATCAAGGGGAGACAGGACACCTTATGTTTCTGCACCGATTCCCATTAGATTTGCATAGAGACGAACACTAAACACTCAACAATGTTGACCTCACGATGCAGAGAACGCCAAGCCCCCAAGAAAAAGAAATACAAGGAAATTTTCCAAGTTGCTAAGTTAAAACAGTCTGTGTTGTACAGAATCTATGCATTTTCTTTTCAGATAACTGAGGTGAGAATCACGGATGTCACAACAGCCAAGAAGCTCTTATTTAAACACATTAACAGAACTCATTTGATGCCAGGAAGTCCAAACCAAGCAGACCAAACCTTATTTTTTTTAAGTGTGCAATAAATGGAATAATGTTTCAGCAATATTCATTATATTTATTTATTTTTATTTTAAAACATGTGCACATTTTCATAAGATCTTGCTCAGGAGCTCTGATACAAAATGTAAACCACATCCAACAACTGCCAGGATAACTAGCAGAAAGCATTGGCCATCAAGAAATCTCACACTCCCAGCCTCTAGATTAAATCTGCTTGCCTTATTCATATGCATAATTCCAGCAGAGTAGTATTTATCCTGGTACAACACCCTTCATTAAAATGGCACTAGAATAAAAACTTTTTTAATCCATTCGATTAAGTAACACGAGCAGCATTTGCTGGACATTGAGTCAATTAAGCAGCCCCAAAGATTTTGATCCAGTTGGCATCCTTCAGTCCAAAGAGATCTGTGCCTACACTTTCAAGGGACGCACAAGAGCAAGTCTGAAACACAGACTCTAAGATCACCCCTTGTGGTGTAGCAAAATCTCATGTTAAACACCCTTTGCATTCAAGGGCACTTTAAACACAACACAGACATTAGAAATTAAAGGGGCAATAAAGAATAATCCCACTCTTCTTATGGCCTGGAAAACACTTGTTTCAGAATTTATTATAACCACCACTATTGCAGCTCTAGAGACCTCAGTTCAAACTGTAACTGAAAAACAAGATTTGTGGGTTTAAATTAAGTCAGTTATGTTCCTCTTTCCAGTCAGGGTATGAACCTTAACACCTGCCAAATTACGAAGCTATCGGAAAAATTAACTTCCTCCCGCTGTTCAAAAGACCAAAAGATTTTTTATCTGGTTGTTTTTTTCATTATCAGCATTTGGGTCAGCTGCAGTAACCTGCACGCTTTTGCACCTTCAGCAGAGGACAGGGAGGTTCCTGTGTTTCCACGTGTTGCCATTTACAATACTTGTACAATTTTCTGGGTTTGTTCGCAGCAGAACGTTCCATCAAAACGACGTCCCAAGTCTTCTGAACAGTCTCCCTCCCAGTTCAGTGCAACTTAGTGCACCCTGTATCTCGTGTATGCCACTGATTCTTCACTAATCCAAGCATTAGCTTCAGTGGAAGCAGCACATTGGAGTTAATACAGCAGACAGCAAACCCAGGCACTATTTTTTTACCGTAAGAGTCAAGTGTTATTTAAGTATTCCAACCTTAGCTAGGTGGCCCTCACCACAGGCAGAGCTCTTTTGTAACCATGTTCATAACCTTTCTGATATCTTATTTTTCTCTGTAATTACAACTTTTTTTCCCATTTGTCTTTTATAAATTCCTCTAATCCAGTATTTTCTGAATATCAAAAAGGTCTTAAAATGGCCTTTTAACCACCAGTCGCTCAGATATTTTTTTTTAATGGAGCAGCATTAAGCGTAGGGCTTAGCCCACCTGTATTTTACACACGCAGAATCCCATTCACTTCTGAAGCTTTACCTGAACAAAATTGCAGTCCTTTTATTTTGACAAAATGAGCTTTGCATTACTTCTGCTCACCAAAACACGCCCAGGTCCAGTTGTACAGCAACGTTGGGTAATTCCTTGCTGCAATGTAGTAGGTGGAGCTCAAATTATGAACGAGATTCTCTAGATGCTGTAACTCTACTGGCACACCATTCCCATCAGTAAAGTGGAGCAGATGTTTGCAATGCACCACGGCTGGAAAAGCAGCGAGTGCTCTCTCGGAATAACAGGATGAGCTTTTTGATAGAATTAGAAGCCAAAGGGGATTTTTGGAAGCTAAGTTACCCGGGTGCATCTATTCCCAGAGGCAATTAATTTCTGTTCACTTTACTCACCCAGAAAACTTCCCTAGAAGAGACCAAGGAATTCGGCACACATCAATGACTCTGCTTCATTCCCCAAAATCAAAAAAGCTTATCCTGTAACACTCTGTCTTGAGAAAGACCCATTTAGGCAAAGTTTCATACTTCAGGCAGCAGAAGCCCAAACGGCAGCAGTTGTCCCAGTCTGGCCTGCTGGGCCAGTCTCCCCGCAGGCAGCACACTGGTGGCTCTGCAGCCCAGCTCTGCAGCTCCCCAGGCCAGCTCGCCCTGCCCGTGCCAAGCTGGCAAACTCCATGTGCGGCCGTTACAAGGACTGTGAGGTGAGTAGCAGGGGTGCTTGATGAAGCAGTGGATGGATAAAAAGCAAGTCACGTGCTCTATAAGCAGATCAAATTTTCAATCACTGCCCCAGTGGAAAGAAAAAAAAAAAAAAAAAAGGAAAAAAAACCCCACAGGGTACAGCCCAAACCCAGACATCCAAAATCCACTCAGCACCGCATCAGAACACATACAGTGACAACACAAAGCACCTCATTCCACAAGCACCTTAATTTGTATTTTAAATACCAAATTAACTATCCCTCCCAGTTTTAGTCATTTGGGAATACATCCTTCTAGGCCCATTATCAGCTCTCCCACTGAGAGATGTTATTTGTACTGATGGTAAAGATGAACTGAGGGAATGGGCACGTAATGCAGGCGCTCGGCAAGGGGATACGCAACCTTATGCAATCATCTTTTAACTAGTTTATTACTTGTATTTCCAGAGTTAAGTTGAACAGCTAATGCCAAATTTCATCAAGAACTCAAACAGCTTAGTAGCCAGTTATCACCTGCTTCACTTCCAAGTACTAATACAAGAAAGACATCGTATCACTGATAATTTCACACATGCACACGCACGCACACACACTTACCAGCATCCTGTTTATCCTTCACAATTTCCTTTTTTTCCTACTCACTCTTCACATTTTCTGAAGGCACGACACCCAAATAGGCAATGCAAAAGGTATTTCCTGTAGAAAAGTCTAGAGTTTGCTAAGAGAGCAGTTTGGCAAAAATCACTTTTGTTTAAAAACTCAAGTTCCAAAATGAGCCTTCAAGAAGCATCAGAGAACACCGCCAAGATTAAAAACGACTTGAGGCGTCTGCATTGGTCATATGCAACACGCCACTTAACCTTTAAGAAACCAGGACTTTTTCAGGAAATTATAAAAGCAGAAGTAGTAAAATCTCATGGTCGTTTTTTGATTTTTTAATCAAGTTTTAACAATGGGACAGAACCTCTAGGCAATGCTCCCAGAAAGAGCCAGACCACCATCTGGCTCTATTGTACAGCACGACAATTCAGGAGAAACGAGCATCTGACCAGCACTCTGAAATCAAACGCCAGGTTGAGTCTGTACCAGCCCCATTGTAGCTATCAAAGCACAGCTGTACGTGTCCTCCCTACTTGTAGATAAATAAACCCTTGAATATTTAGACAAAGGGGAAAAAGAACTCATTTCACACATTTTTCTATGCTTCCCTGTCACGCCTGTTACCCATCAACATCAAGAAACAGCTTGCATATCGTATGTATTGTTAGCACTGTAGAGATAATATGCATCATTTTATTTTTGTTTTCACACATGCTAATGTTTCCAGTATGATGAATGTCTTTGTAAATCCTGCACTTCTTGTCAGGCTGTAGATCCACATCTATTTCACAGTGACTCCTGGACATACATATCAAGACAAAAAGAAATACTGCTGCGATGGTTAAGGTTTTAAAACTCTTGAGGACGCTAACACAGCAGCACTTGACTTTTTTAAATACACCGAAAGACATTAGTTAAATAGAAACCTGCTTTGACATAGCCATAGAACCTGCACTGCATCTGTGAGATCTGCACCTGTTTCTGCGAGCAGCTCCTAATCTTTGAACACGTCAGGCGTTGCACTCCAGCCCTCCATCAGTATCCTTTAAAAAATCCATTACTATTCTCAGCAAGCGGCCCCTCCAGCTGTACATAAGCCAATACTGTAATTCCCAAACAATTGAGGTAATTATAAAAATGAATATCATTTATTGGTTTTTATTACTATCATGTCTGAACATTTGCTTTCATACAAAAGTCTGATTTTCAGCATTATGCTTTCCAAGAGCATCCCCTCCACACCAAGGGAAATAAAGATGTGTTAGGAATTGTGCAAGAGTTTTCTTGGGGTTTTTTTTTTTTTCCTCACCATCTTCAAACCCACAAGAACTCCATAAACAAGATTTTGGTAGAGAATCACTGCCCGGTAGTTTAGAGAAGGGGAAAGGGGCTTTACATATATTTTAGTTTTGCTTTATTTAATCATTACTGTTCTTTAAATCGCATCTAACCCAATGCAAGGGGATGAGGGGTAAAAAAAAAACAATGAAAACAAAACAAAACAAACAAAACAAAATAAAACAAAATAAAACAAAACAAAAAAAATAAAAAAAAGAGAGAAAGAAATCATCACATTACTGTGTGTTACCCTTCAGCAGTCTCTGGAGGAAACTGTAAACCAAGTTGCTTTTCCCAGCTCCCTCCCTCACTCAAGCCAGCCGGAGGGGCTCCTCTCCGGCAGGGCTCAGCCACCCCAAGGGTGGTCAGCAAGCATCTGGCTACACGGTCACAGCTGTGGCTTCCTGAGCAACGTTCTGCTGAGGTCCTTCACTTCTTCAGGGCTGCTGACCCTCTCGTAGCCCAGCAGGGCCATGGGCTGGTGGCAGTACTCCTCGACCTGCTTGATCTGCTGGTAGCTGAGGGCAGTCCTCCAGGCGCTCAGCGCCTGGGTGGCGTTCCTAGCTGACACCACGAAGGGCTTGGAGGAGTAGCCGGGGCCACTGGTCATGTTGAGGGCAAACTTCTCCATCTCGGGGCTGACCGCCAGGTTGACAAAGCCGTACACCTGCCGCAGGGTCTTGATGGGCTCGACCACCAGGTCCTCATAGCGCACAGCCATGTAGTTGCCCTGGAGCCAGTCAGGGGGGTGCAAAGCAGTCTGCAGGGTCTTGGCCATGCTGCTGCAGATGACCTCCATGGCACTCAGGGCATGGTAGTCCGAGCCACCCCCTCCCTCCTTCTTTCCACTCAGCTTGTGGCTGGCATCAAGGAAGGGCATGCGGTGGATGCGGGGGTCCCGGCTCCTCACCACCTGCAGGCTCTCCCGGATCAGGCCGTGCCGGGACTTGATGCGGGAGCTGGCAACGGCCCGGGGGTCCCGCACCAGGTGGATGACTTTGAGGTCCAGGGTCGGGTCCCGCATAAGTGGGGCGAGGACGGACAGGTCAAAGACGCGGACGCCCTTGATGACCAGCGTGTGGTACTTGTGGCATTCCTCCTGGAAGCGGCTGAGGCGCTGGGGGGGACACTTCTTGCACACCCGGTCATCCACCATGCCCACCACCTCCTTGCGGTAGGCCGGGCAGAGCGGCGAGGAGCAGATGACCTTGTTGGTGGCCGCCCCGAAGATGCCCAGCGTGGTGAGGTTCTTGCCGGTGCCCGCCGTGCTGTAGAGCTGGAAAACGGAGAGGTCGCAGCGGTACAGGGAGCTCAGCATGTCGCGGGCCGCCCCTTGCAGCGAGACGGCGTCCCCAGGGTACAGCTTCTGCCAGACGTGCCACACCGGCTCGTAGAGAAAGAAGACCTCGGGGTTCTGGTTGAAGAGCTCCCCAAAGAACGACGACCCCGAGCGCCAAGTGGTGAAGACATAGACCAGCTGCCGCCGGGCGCCACCCGGACCGCGGCTCGCGGCCGGGTGCAGCGGGGGCGGCGGCGGCGGGTGGGAGGACGTTGCCCCTCGCCGCTCCGGGAAGGGAAGCGGGCCGCGGACGGCAGCCCCTAGCGCAGCGGGACGGGGTAGAGGGGAAGGTGGAGGGACGCGCTGGTAGCCTTCCTCGTCCTCTTCGCCAAATTTTCCCGCCTTCGATGGCGAGGAGGTACTGCCCCTTCTCCGCCTGTCTCCGGATGCGCTGCCACCTCACCCCCTCCCCTCCGCTGTCCCGCAGGCTGTCCCCTGTCAGAGGCTGCGGCCGTTCCCCGCCCTTAGGGATGCAGGGCGGGGAACACCCTCCCGCGGCCGTGCCGGTCGTGTGAGCGGGCACCGTCCCCCCTCAACCAGCCGCGGCGCCGAGTTAACGGGAAACATTTCCCGCTGCTGCCTGGAAGCCCGAATTCGCCCAGGACCGCGGCGAGGGCTGCGCGCAGCTGCCTAAACTTGCTGGATACCCCCCAGCTTGTGATTGTGTTTGTCTCGTGAGTTTAGGTATACAGTGTCATTTACGACCTTAATGATTTACATAGAACCACCACTAAATAGGTGAAACAGGTTATTCTTTTCTGCAAGACATAGCCACGGTGTACTCCAGACCCGCCTGTGCACACTCAGCTTCTTTTCACCAGGTCACATGTACTCTCTGCTCTGCTACCTACTAAGTCGATAAAAATAAATCAATAAATCACAGGGCTTTAGTAGCCACCTGCAGATCATTCATTTCTTCGAAGGAGATTACTTTAATTTGTAGATAAGAATTATTTCAGATTTTTCATTTAATCCTGTAAAGTCCTATGTTTCAGATAATTAGTGAATGAAACCGATAAGCCAGACTCATTCTAATTTTAGCCTCTCAAGAGCAATCTTTTTATGAACCTAACACAAATAAATGTCTGTATATGTAAAATACAGTTGTACAGTCTTAGTGTACAATGTATCACATATGGTATAAAATTTTATTATATGTGTATATGTACATATATATAAATGAACAAATCTATTATTATGTATTTTATTAATAAATATGCTATCTTATGAAGAAAAAAGAATGCATTTGAGCTTGGAATAACCAAAGCTGAAAGTGCATCCTTATGTTAACTATAATACAGTGTTTTGTAATGTAAAAAACTGTGTGGTGTGGGTAAAATTAAGCTCGTAAAAGCCAGGTGTGAATAAATAAGAGGACTTGGCTCTTCACATGTGTGGCTGAGTGGCTCAACTTTTTGCCAAAGGGTGCCATGGATCAGAGATGAAACAGTTCCGTGAATCAGTACAGATCAGGCTTTAGAGCTCAGGAGCAATACAATGCCTGCAAGAGGCCTGTGAGGACTTTCTAAAGGAAGAATTTACATTGGAGAGTGGTTTCTGAGAAATTATGCTACCATATGAAAAAAAAAAAGTTATCCCTGTTATTTTGGTGTAAAAAATGAGCTTTTATGTTGATTTCCTCCTACAAGCCACAGCTGTGCAAGTGACTTGAAATTTATTCTTTTTGGCATATAAGTTAAATGTTTTGTTAACTGCAAGTTCTTTCTGAAATAACTCCTCTGTAATCCTGTTAAAAGTATTAACTTCATTTTGAATTTCAGCCTGCAGTTTTACTTTCTGACTCTGCACTGAATATGCAGTTCTGGAAGTAAAGATAAGCATATTTTCTCTCTTGCAATGCAATGAACTTTACAAAACTTTGTTTCTCTATGATGCAGCTGTTTTTTTTCTCAGAATGGAAAGAGAATTTACATCTCATCTCAACGGCTTGCATAGAGGACTCAGTTCCTTTTCTGTTGTGGCATGGAAAGTCCTTTGTTCAAAGGAGTTAACGATGTTCTGTTAAAAGCTGAGGGAGAGAGTACGGAAGACCTGCACCGCACCCATACAATGGAGTTGCATGTTTTTGTGTTGCAGCCACGTGGACAGACTGGCCAGTACCTGTCACCCACAGAGGAGCTTCTGCACAACCTGAAAGTGTGCAAGAGCTTCACTAGAGCTAAGGAACAGTACTTTCATCCTTAAACTTATAGAGTCTTCCACAGTTCATTTACTCAGATCATATGAAAGGGAAATTATTTGCCCCAGAGTAAACTGCACAGAACTCATCCTGCTGAGAAGGATGATGTGCTCAATTGACCCTGCTGTGAAAAGTAGAAGTCATTTTAGGCTCGCTTCCCTTTGTAGTCTCAGGGGAATAGTTACTATGACCACCAATCTAATTTATAAACAATCTGTAGCACGCAAGCCTGAGAAAATGAGATTAAGAGTTGTCGAATGGAACGATTATATATTAATTATAGCACTCGGTGAATGTTCCCCCAAGTCTCTGAAGTTGCTGCACCTTCTCTTTTTCATCACAGGTCATGTAGAAATATGAGCCTCAACTATTAATAGTTTCTTCTGGGTCCAATCCTTCACTACCTTAGCTCTCATAAAGTAGTTTTCAGCTGAGCACAGTGGATGTAAAATACTACCTTTTAGAACATTATGCTCTCTTCGCAGAAGTCTTGGTGACTTTTCAAGATGCAAGGAAGTGGAGGAGCAGGTCAGCTGTCACTAAGAGATAATGATTAGAATAATGAAGTGTTCTCCAGTTCATGTGTCCTCTTAGTTTACACAGGTTTTTATCATTAATAAAGATTACTTAGTATTTATTGCACTCAAAAAACATAACCAAACCAACCAAAAAACTATGTAAGCATTTTCTAATTATCCTTAGCAGAGATTTTCCTCATTGCACAATATAGTGTCAAGCTGAAATACCCAGTGTAGCTCTAGTCACTGGTTGTGACATAAAAATACTCTGAAAATCAGGCAGCAGAGAACCATATTAATGCAGTCATATTGCTTTTAATGGTTGAGCTGATTTGTATGCTTCTTTGCAGCATTAGACAGTGCAGTATAGACATACCCTTAAAATTTTGTCTACTCTGTGAATTTTATTTCGATTGTAATTCAAGTATTGCTCCTAATATGACTTCCACCTGCACACAAAGTTCATTATACTGATATTCTATGCTGTATAAGTAAAAACTACAGTTAGCATGTTTCACCAGCTACTAATATAACCGTTCCTCAGTGGGGATACAGGATAGAACCACATAAGGGCCCCAACCCTAAAATGCTTTCCACAATCCCCTTACTGTGCTCAGAAAGAACAAAGGCATCCTTCCCCATGCATACAGACATGAGAAAATCTTCTAGCACTACACCTCTAGAAACTTTACTTTAACAATCAAACAAGAACAAAGGGTGTGTAGACACAGATTGACTACAGTTAACAGTATGGTTATTCTCACTTGAGTTAGCTTAACATGGGATGTTTTCCAGTACAAAACAACCCAGCCGAACATTACAGTAAGAACATACTCTAATACTGATGTGATTTTTACAAGTGGTCATTCTCATGGTACTGAGTGAGATCAACATCCTAACAAATCAGTTCAGGTATAAAAATACACAATGAGGTCCCTTGACATGTAACAGAAATGTCTTAGTGCAGCTTTACAGTGCATGTTATCTTCTGACATGAAGGAGATTTTAAAGCTGTAAATCAAGTACTGGCAGTATATACATCTCTTTGGATTACAACTGTTTCAACTACATATCCATCCACCCTCAATTCATCTAACCCATCCATCCAGCCTCTAACTCTTCTCCATTCTAGTGGTACACAACTACAGATGATTCCTCAAGGTTCACATGAAAAGTGAACTCCTGCTCCACTGAAAACAATAACAATTTTTGAGGTCAACGGAATCAATTTCTCCAGAAACTTTCGCCTGTTACATATGTTAAGATATAGTAACAAAGATATAGAAGCCTGGAACATGGGACTACATCATTTGTCTTGTTACTCTACCTGAAAACATTATCTGATATCTCAAGTGTCCTATTTCTTTGTAAATTAGAACCATATGCTAGAAATAGTCAACATTTCTGTAAATCAGGTGAATAGATTTTAGCCTAAATGTTTGGTTTGATTTGGTTTTCCCAGTGCAGCATATAGTTTGGGCAATATTTTTTAAAGTTTAGTTCTTATTTAGAGCTCCCGGTAAAAATGTAAAAATGTAAGGTGAGCTGGTCTGCATAAAGCTTCTTCATTTTGCTTTCAGTGAAATAACAACTTCAAATCTCTGCTCTTTTTTTCCTGAATTGTAAAAGATACCAATTAATTTTTTTTCCTGAAGTTTTATTAAAAGCTTCATTATATTTGTCTTTATTTCATTAATTAATTTAGAATATTTTAGTTTTTCCCTATTTTATTCCATTTGAAGTAAACAGAATACTGCTTATCTAAATATTTTTAATCCCAGGTTGCCTCTTTTTATCTAAGTAGTACTTATATTTTTCTTGTGAATCACTTATGTAAGCAGCTTTTTATTACCCAAAACTTGAATCTGTCAAGGTTTATACATTTGAAGCATTGATGGCTAAATTATTCTAATCTCTAGTCCATGCAGAATCAATGACATCATTTTACTTTGGATGGAGCTTTTCAGAATGTCAAAGTGCCGAACAGCCACTTTATAGTCTACAGCTTGCTATTAATTGTGTAGCCAGCAAATACAGCAATCTTCATAATGATCAAACCAAACAGCATGTGTATGCATCAGTGAAGAGTGGTAAATCATACCCTATTTTCCTATAGGCTCATGCTTCACTAGTTTTAAGAAAGTCATATAGTTGAACAAGAATCTCATTGAAATAATTCATCCTTACTCTATCTTTTCTTTGATAGATCTCTTATGTGACATTCATCAATCTATCTGCATTACTTTCACTAAAAAAAAAAAAAATAGCATATTTCCTTTGTAATTTTTGTCAGAATTACTAATAGTGTAGCCACAGTCATAAAGGAGAATGCTAAGTGTTACTAGGTGATACTGGGGAAGACTGATTATTTCATAATCCGTTAAAAATACACAAGAACTCTACTATTTTCAGAAGATGGCTAGACATGCCATTCATTAAATTAATAGGTCAGTAATGCAAATAGAACTTTAATCCTGTATTAACGAGTGCAATATTTCCAGAGTGTATGTCCACAATGTAAATATATCATCCATCTTCTATTCAGAAAAAAAATATCTATTGGTTTCTTATTATTGCTAGTTATATTTTTTACCTAAACTGGGATGCGCATAGAAGGATAACTTCAAGTAGCCACTGATATGAAAATTATATAGCAGAGCTCCAATTCTGTTTGAGTAGCAAATCCTTTTTTTCAGGAAGAGGATATATGAAAAAGATGAAGATGTAGCAGTGTTTCCATGAACTTACCAGTTTATTATGTTTGCATAAATATTTAATACATCAGTCTCTTTCTGAAGGATTGGTTTGGATTTCAAGTCTTGTAGTTTCCGTACATTTTCTTACTGCTAAATCTCAGAAAAACTTTAATTATTTGTTGGACATCCACAACAGAAGTGATTCACATTTTTTATTGCTCTTCAGTGGTGATCATGCTGATCTCTTGGGGTTAGCACTGCATGTGCTAGTGGCCTTAATATCGGAAAGGTGAGTAAAGTTATATATTTTATTATCAGGAATTAGAACTGAATATTAACTGGAGAACAGCTATTTTAACATTACTTTAAAAGAATGTAGAGAGAAGTAAAATATTGCTTAAGCTCTCCATAGATAGCTGTGGTATTCTAAGATAGCCAGAGAGGCTGTTGGCATACATTTCAGCCACAGACACATTAATTTCAATAACCAACATAACGACAGCCCATCAATCCCTTTTCCTACTCATTTCTTTTCAGGAGTGCTCCAAGGACAACTGTAAATAAGTAGCCTAGGAACAAGAGATGGAAGGATGAAGGCAACTTCCATCATGTAGATTTTTCCAGTGGCAGAGTAAGGCATCTCCTTTCTGTTGGTATTATCTGAAATTGTATCTTATCTTACATTGCCTCAAGGAACATACTTACATGCCTTCACTCTCTGTGTGCTAATGCAACACCTGCAATGATTTCTAGAGATAATTTCAGCTTGGAAAGTTAGTATCACCCTTTCTGTCTTGTGCTAGCATTGCCATTAGGCACCTATAGACTATCAGCACATATATGTTTTTTTTTTTCTTTGACTGCATTTTCAGTCTTTGAGGCCTATTAATTGGCATAAGATCATGTACATTTTTTACAAAGGACTCTAAAGTCAGAACAGTCATGTTTCTTTTTACAAAGTAAATGAGAATTCAGGGGAAATTCTTGAGATGTCACACAAGTTGGATAAAAATCACTGACCTGGGATCTGATCTCTACACATTCTAGTCATAGGGAGGAAATGACAAGTAACTACAGATGGTTTCTCTGTGGAGAGGGCCCCTTAGTATGGTAGTTCACTAAGCCCCTCCAGATAAAAACAGACGGGGAAAAAGCAATTCTTTTGTATATTTTCAGAAGAAATTAATATAAAGTCTGCTGAAGTGCCAGCAATAAAATGCATTTTTATATATGCATCTATATTTTATGTAAATATATAAACTCATATCACTTTATATATGTATAAAAGTGTCTATATAAATATATTAATTGAAGAATACAGAAATACATATTCAAATGTTTAAAATGTCAACACCTAAACCAATTTGTTTCCTATGCTGTTTTTGCCTTTTCCCACTTCAGTGAAGTGACAATTTATTACCTTATTTTTTTCAGAAACTCAGTGACAGGGAGGTGATTTAGCAATCTTCAGCAAAGCATTACAGAACTTGAGACTGAGATGTTCACTACCATTAAACCATTGTACTACCTAAGCTATCTCAGATCTTCATGTTTCCATGGAAGTATTTATTATGCACTACCACAAGATCACCCTGTTAGTTCTGTATGTATCCTGTTGCCAGCATTTCATCATCTGTCCACATTAACGCTTTGGCAGACAACCTTTAACAATACTTTACAAAGAAAGACATGAAAGGCACAGGAGAAATTTCAAGCTGACAGCAACATTTGTCAGCTGGTATCCTCTGGAATTCAGATGTTTACTGAACATGGAGTCCTTCACATTATTAGGTGTCTTCGAAACAATAGTTCTTTTTAAGAGTGACACCTACATACTTTCTCTAGAGCAGAAAAGTAGACTGACACCTACACACTTTCTCTAGAATAGATGAGTATACTAAAGAGTTTTGGAGTGTATTATGGCCTAGATATGTTTGTCCCTAGAAGAAAATACTGTTATAATGATTTAAATTTCACTGTTAATTAATAATAAAGGAAACATCCAATAGAAGTGAAAGATGAAATTCACTCCTAAATAAAAAGCTAGCACAAGAATGGCACAGCTCCTACCTCCTCTGTGTTATCTCCAAAGAAGTGCTTAAGTGGTTCACGGGCTTCTTGGCATCTGCACAGGTGTAAATTTTATCTGATTCCATTCAAAGTATGGTATTCTAGCAACTTGCTTATGGCCGAAACTGTCACAGTTTTCTGTGCAGAAGTGAAATAGATGTTTGTTTCAAATATAAATTTAGTCTCTAGTTTTGCAGTTATTTTGTGTTCTAATTATAACAATCTAATTTGTAAACAACACATGCTGAGGTTTTGACAGTGAATTTCTGATGAAACACAGAGTACAAATTTTAATTACATACAGTTCTAATACAGTGAGCACTGCAGCATTTCTGTCATCTTTGAAATGGTAACAAAATATATAAAAAAAAAGTTTTTGAAATATGAGCATGAAGGTAATGAGATCAATAAATGTCAGCTAGCAAAAGTAATCACAGCTCTAGAGACTCACTAACCTTTCTACAGATTTCAGAAATAATAGACTAGCTTGGGTGAGGAATCTTTAACAATGGGAAGCAGATACAATTATAAGGGGGAAGTGAGCCAGAGACTGCTGAATAATATCAAAGCCATTACCTTTTTAGGTGAATGAGAGAAAACAATCAATATTTTTGCTTTTCCTCCTGCGATCCTCACCCATGCACTTTCCTTAGCACTTTCTGATTTTGAGAGCAAAGTTTAATATAAATATATATGTAAACCTAGAGTTAAAATACAATATATGACACAAAGTGAAGTAAGAGCTAATGGTTTTTTGGACTGATGGCCTGATCCTTCTCTCACGGAGACAGAAATCTTAGAACAATTGATCTCCATTGAGTTTCAGTCAAATCAATTTTTGCCCATAAAGACTTTGCTGTGGCACACCATTCCTCGTACAGGATTTCTCAGAGTAGTCTAAAGCAAAGCTGACTGCAGAGAGCTGTGGAAGGATCTTGCAGGTAAATGACAGATGAAACTCAATGTCAATAAATACAAAATAACATGTATCGGAAAAATAACTCAAACTACACATCCAAGATATCGGCTAATAAGCTATTCCCACTCAAGGAAGAAATGTTAAAGTTCCCAGATAGGGTTATCCAAAAATACCAGCTCATTACACAGCAACAGTCAAAAATGTCAGTCAAATGTTTGAAACTGCTAGGAAAGCATTGAAGAACAATTTAGAAAATATTTCAACTCACTCTACTCAAAGCAAAGATGAAATGGACTGGAACTAGAGAAGTAGAAATGGTGCACAATCTAAGCTGCAAATTACACTTTCCAGGTTCTCAATATGCAAGAAGTATAACAAAAACATGATGAGGAAGCAATCTTATGACAAGCAAAGTGTTTCTTTGCATAATCCATCATCAGATTATGAATTAATTGCTACAAGAGATTTTTTTCAGAAAAAGAAATAAATAAATGTGCCGAAAGGTCAAAATGCACATACCAAATTAAGAATTCCCTAAACTACTGATTTACTAGAGTCAGTATCTCATAGGGGAGCAAGGACAAGTTTAAATTTTCCTGGTTTATGGTACTTCCTCTGCTGACCATTGTCAGAGAGGAGATATTGGACATATCAGCACATAAGTTTTTTACGTTCCTAAATTATAATGCAGTTATCATTTCTGGTCCAAATGATGTGCTACTCCTTATTTAAATGTTGAATGGAATTGCCATTCAAAGTGTCTTTGACAGACTGGAAAATGAACTGACAGAAAACCCATGAAGTTCAACAGTGACAAAACCTCCTGCAGCCATCACACAGTAGCCTCATGCAACAGCACAGACTGGAGACCAACAGGCTGAAAAGAAGCTCTCCAGAAAAGGACCCTGGGGTCCTAGAGAAGAAAACTGAGTTGTCAGCAGTGTGCTCCTGTGACAGCGAAGGCTAACAGCATACTTCTCTCTTAGCAAGATTGTACATGACAGGTCAGTGGATGTGATTAATTCCTTCAACTCCACACTTGTGAGACCACACCTGAATACTGCACCCACTTTTGACGTCCCCGGAATAAGCAAGAATTTAATATATTGTAGTAGATCCAAGACAGTTATAGGACTGTAGCACACTGGACACAAGAAGAGAGTGAGGAATCTGCGCATGTTGATGCTAATTATATAGAGCTGTCCCGTAAAACAGAGCACTGCTGCAATATCCAGATAAGAAAGTGGGAGGAACTTCATGACTTAGTGAACTACCAAGAATGCAGACAGCGACCAGCTGTAGTTTTTTGACAGTAGCGGTCAAAAAGGATCTTTTCTCAGGCTTGAAAAACATTTCTCTTTTCATATTAAATTGTTACAAATTATAAAATTTAACTTTAAACTGAAAATACACACACACACACACACACACACGCATGCATGTTCCAGCTCCTAGTCAACTGTGGCAGTGGAAAACTTCTGCTTTGATGTTTTAGCTTCAAGAAAAAAACTTTACAATCACAATGGAGTGATGATAATTGCGAGCTTCCTCTGTGACAGGTATTTATAAACCTTTACAATTCTCAGTGCCTAAATACTATTATTCATTGATAGCATTAGCTGTCACTTCATTGAATCCCAGTACCTCCCTGACTCCTTAGGGGAAGAAAAGTTCCTCCTGCTGTCAGCCTCTAAGAAACAAGGTTTCAGCATGGACAGAAAGGACTGTCTCAGCTGACAAGTGCAAAATGGAGGCAGCAAGAAATCACACTAAAGCAAACTCCCTGAAGGACCTGGAGCCAAGCTCAAATCGGGATAGAGCTATATTATTGTAATTTTTTCAGAGGTACATTTTGGCAGATAGCATTAAGGAAGAGCTATTTCTCAAGTTTACCACAAGATGGAGGTGCTGTAACTCAGAATCATTCATTAAGCAATCAGGAAAATGGTGGGTGTTGCACAACAGGCACTGTAAAATTTTATGGACTTATTTCAGTAATAAAAAATAATTATATGCGACTGTGCCATGTATTAATTTATTTTAAGCAAACTGTGTAATGACATAGCGAATCATCTCTGAAACAGCATTATTTCAAAATGCAACATCTTAAAATTTACATCTGGATTGCTAAATGCTGCAGATACTATTCTGAAGTGCATATCCACTGGAGATGGAGATGGCTGATAATTTAAGTTCTGCGAAAGCATACAAAGTAGTGTTTTCCAAAGCCAGATGGGTGCCATCTTCTTGGATATATTATCCTCAAATTATCTTTCCCTAAATAGAGCTTTCTGGAGCTTGGTACCAATGAAAAGAAATGATAAAGGATGTTTTTGTCTGTAACAAATACAAGTCTGATCGTTCTCACAGTCTGATCTCCATCAGAAGACTGAGGATGGTGTTTGTCCTAAGAAGGCTTTGAAACTGCTTAATAAGTCAGGATTATAATATAGTTCACTTGCTTGTAATACATGTTGCTGAAGCAGAGACAAATAAGGGAGCCCTCATTTGGCCTTTCTGCACAAGAACAGCAGACCGTGGATAGAAGCTCCTGAAGCTTTATCTTATGAAACTGCATGGATAGGTTCTTGTCCTATCCTTTCTTCTGCTTTTATTTAAAACTTCAAAAGGAAAAGGTTAAACATTTTTTTGCTGCTGCTCCATTTTTCCCCTTACATCTTCTTTGCTACTGGTTACTTTGCTGTTTGAAGGAGAATTTGAAACATGAGTGAAATTGTTTGGCTCAGGTTACATTTCAATAACACAGAAATGGAAACAATCAGAAAGGAGAGTGCTATGAAGACCTAATTTTTGATAGTTTTATACCAGTTGGATACATTTGATATTCAGTGACAGTGTGTTTGCACTGAATAAGCATGACGATACAGAGAAGTGAATCTCTTCCTATGTGCTCCTAAGCCATGGACAAACACTCTCTCTAGGTCCCACTATGCAAATACTGCCTTCATTAGCACTCCACCTTTTTGCTGCTTGGAGCGACCACATCCCATGTTCTACTGGTTGCACAGTCATTCAACCACGTTTTACTTGATTTTAGTCATATTAATTTAAACAGATAAAAATTAAAGGATATGAAAAGATCTAGATATCCCCCTAATATTTCTATAGCAAGAAAAGCTAAAGGAACAGTAAGTGTGTGAAGAGGAACTGTGTAACAGTTGTGACAGTATCTGAAGACAGACGTGAATGAGGATGAAATAAATTTGTAGTTCTTTAAACAGTTCTCACTGTACATGAGAAAATAGTGTATGCTGAAGGCCTTTAGAAAACAAGGGTACATAATAGATTGAAAACTTATTTGATAGATCATTATAGACCTGCTATAGCATCCACATTACCTTTCATTTTCAGTTCATTCTTTAAAAGATGAGGTAAGTTGCCAGAGATCATAGCAGACAAAACTCACATGGTTAGGGAATAAAAAAAGCAAAAAATGTATCAGACATTTCAATTGTAATACACCTAGAATTCACAATGACTGATTGATACTGAGCAAGCTTGTGACTTACCTCATTCCATAAATAATTTGGTTTAATTTATCCTAATTCAAAAGGATTCCAGAAAATACACTAAATCAGAAAATATTTCTATTCAATGAGTTTTTAAATTAAATTCTTCTGACCTCATTGCTGTCACAAAAAAAAGTATTTTTATCAAAATATGTTCTGACATGTTGAGTAATTTTGCAATCTACAAATATTTGTAAAATAACTTAGTAAAGCTGAATCAGTATTTACTAATTAAAAAAAATGTTTTCAAAGAATAAACAAACTTAGCCAGAAAAGTTTACATCCCAGAGTTTCCAGTGTCTCTTTAAAGTTACAAACCACAGCCAACAGCAAAAATGATTGTCTAATCACGAAAGGGCATTCTTCATTGTAGCTGATTTGTACACACTACATTTTCAACATTACTGATTGTTTTTCAGAAAGTAGTTGGCAGAGGTCTTTTTATGTTGTTTAGAAGAAAGGGCAAAACGTAACACATATTATTTATGTTCAGATGTTTGCTATATTTCCTCATCTGAAACTGATGGCATATAAATGTATTTATAGTAGTGAAGCAGGACATATATTGTGTCAGAAAAAAAAATTGTGGCAAAGACAAGGATGTGAGTTGTTCAGGCTCTGAATACAACCTCTATATGTCCTCCAAATTATTCTTGGTTTATACAGATGTATAAACCACCATTGAACTGTTGAACAGGCTAAAGAAGTGCACTCCTGTGGCAGCTGCATAGCTCAGAAGGAACATGCTTTGTGATGAAGTAATGTCTCCATCAACTAATATTAGGGTCTTCATTAAAAGACCCAGATGATTTGGAAGCAAATCTTGGGATTTTTTGTGATTGTGACTGTCAGTATCATGACCTGAAGTATTTTAATACTTTTGTGTTCTGTAATTGGGTGTTACGCAAAAATACATGTAGTCAGTTACAGATACAGCAAATAATTTATTAATCCAGTCACCTAAGAATTATGAATTATTTTATCATATGCATGGGCACAGTTATATAGTTGAGAAGACTACTATGGATTTGATTATTCCCATGAAATAGATAATGTGTATTTTTCACATCAAGTTTTTTGTACATTTTAAATTGAGGCTTATATTACTTAAATTCTACTGATAAAGTTAAAATGCTATTGAATTAGGAGAAGACCACCCTTTTAGACTTATTTATATCCTACCTAATGCAAATGTGAATGTTCTTCTATTCCACATAAATATGCAATCACTTCCTTGAAACTTGCTAAGCTGCCTGCATCAGCAATTTCTCATGTTACACAAGTTGTTCACCTCAGAAAAAAACTGCACAGCCTCCCCTTTAGCACCAAAAAAACCCCACACTAATGTAAATTGCAGCTCCTGGCAACCACAGGTGAGCATCAAACAACACAAGTTACATAATTACAGTCTTGATGATTGAAGAAGGGAGATGAATCCTGACAATCTTTCCCATTTTTATGCAGTTTTCTGTAAAAGCTCCTGCAAATTTCATCCTAAAATGTCTTGAAGAAGAATGAAACAGGAGGAATCAACACTAGTCCACTTTCAGGAATGTGAAAAATATTAGGAAGAAAATTGGAGCAGCAGTCTCTCTATAAGTTGATTTTTCATGTGATACTTAAACTTTAATTGTGAACTGAACAAAATATTTCTTTGGAGACATTACATGTTTTTAAAACTAATTTTGTCCAAAGCAAAACAAATTGCTTTGGACTTTTCAAGTTATTTCACCTGCAGCTTAGTTGGTGGGCAGTTCTCTCACCTCTGTCTTTTCTTCAGAAGT
>JANHFX010011608.1:42162-61118 GCA_027560015.1 Chloroceryle amazona | reverse complement strand
AGCAGGAGGGAGGATGAGGAGGCGAGGGAGCGAAGGTGGAGCGGGCCCGGCGGGCAGCGGAACGCCCGAGGTGAGCGGACCCCGTGAGGCCCTGGTGCGGGCAGGGGCGGGGGAAGCTCCTGCTGCGCACAGGCCTCAGGCGTCGAGCGTGCGGAGCAGGCCTGGAGCAGCTCGGTCCAGTGGGAGGTGTCTCTGCCCGTGGCAGGGCGTGGAACAACGAGATCTTTAAGGTCCCTTCCAACCCAAACCAGCCTGTGAGTCTTTGGTTCTGTGAAGATTGATGCGTTTTGATGGTCTCCCCTAAAAACGAGTAGGAGCAGCTTTCAAACCACCCTACCCTTTAGCTGCCCCGTTTGAGGTGCAGCACGCTACCACCCACCATGTTCCCTCCTGTGATCGTGGTGATCCAAAGTGTGTCCCTGTGTCCAAAATGGGAATTAAAACAACTCTGAGGGGAAAAAGAACCTTGCTTTTCACAAATTCACCTCAGGTTTCAAGTGTTAATATCTTTTTTTCCTGACCTTTTGCAGGACACCAATGGAGAGTTTGGATCTTTCATCCCCCTTTGAAGATACCAAAGTTGTCACCTCTCCTGCTGCTCTACAGCGTCCGCCCCACAGAAACAAGGTGTGTGTAGAAACACGTGATGACGCACACGGTCACATACACGCACCGGGTGACGTAAAGATTGCCCTATCTGAAAAAAGTTCCAAGGTTGAATTCCATCCAGGGCTAGACTAGGAGAACTATAGAGGGTTTATGGCTATTCTTTAACTTTTATTAGCGTGCGAGATGTTGGGAGCTCCTGGGCTAGTCGAGGCATGTGCCAACTGCTGCTGCACCGCCGCACCAACAGCGCGTTGCCCTTTGCTTCTTTGTAAGACACTGCAACCCACCAACAAAAATGGCATAAGGTTGTTAGAATACACGGGGAGTTACTTTGTGCTGCTCTTAAGCTGTGCTTAGACTCCTCCTCCTCGGCAGCCTGAATTTTGCTTTACGTTAGGCACCAGAGGAGCAGTGGTTTTGGTTCAGCAGCGTTGGTTGAGAAGAACGTGCGCACGAGTGGAGCGCTGGATGCTGAAATGGGGTCGTGTTCCTTGGAGTCTCCACGGGATAGGAGCATCAGCAGTCGCTACTGGGGCATTTCTGAGTGCTGACACCTGCTGCTCTGATATTGTCAATTCCTCCATATCTTTGGTTCATTCCCTTGTCTACAATTCTGTGCGAGTTTACCGTGCAGAATTAATCCAAACAGCTCTGTAGGCTGTGCCTTTCTTTACCCATTGAGTAGGTAGAGTGGATAAACCACTGTGGATGACAGTGGCTTCACCAGCAGCAGTTTTACTGACCCTCTGCAAGGTCTAACCATGAGCAGTGCCACTGCAAGCTAATGTTTAAGGTGATTTGATTGAGACACCTCTGAAATTCATCATGCCACTTCCCATTTCCCTACCACGCAAACCATCCATAAGAAAAATGGAAGAAAATGCAAAACTGGCCCAAACTGCTGTGACTATTTAACAGGTAGGGGCCATTCTTTGCAATATGTAAAAGGTAGAGAGAACCTTTGAGCTGGCCAAATGAGAACTGATAGAAGATTCCTTCTTTCTCATGCTGTCATGTCCAGACAGCTCTGAAATACCATGAAGCAGCCTGCACTCTGATACAATATCCGACCATGGGTGATAAATATCACATGTTGCAATTAAATTAGCATGGGATTCTATTATTCTATTCTGTTCTGCTTAGAGCATCTCAGCATTGGTCAGGAGGAAGGATGTGCTTGAAATGGGAGGAATAGGTTCTGTGGAAACCAAGTAGCTCAGCTCTGATGAACCCTTGTCACCCCATAGCAAATTTGGCACTAGAAAAATGTAAGCGGGTGCCAATAATAAGAGAAGTGCTTTTAAAAGCAATGTCAATTGAGCTTTAAAAGAATGTACTGCATTGGTTGGCCCGATTTCAGCGAAGAAGCAGCAGCACCTATTCATTTACCCTGTCATTTAAGTAAAAAATAAAACACTGAAGACCTTTCTCCTCCTTCACGAAGCCAGCAGCCTCAACCTCACCTCATCTAAAGCTGCAATATCTCAGCAACACGTTGTGTACTGATGCACAAATTTCTGTTGGCACTTTACTGAAAAAAGGGAAGGCCTTCTATCTAATTTTAGATGGGCCTTCATTCCATTTATTTTTCTGTCGCTGAGTGTTTGCCAGCAGAGCCGGAATAACCCCAGGGCGGTGGTGGGCACTGGTCCCGCTCTTGTGTGGGTTCTTGCTGCCACCTGCTGTTTTCTTTCCTTTCTGCTGTGTCGAGGGAGGGATGTTACCATGTTATTAATACAGGTTTAGCTTTTCCTTAAATACTGAAGTGAAGAAAAGCGTCAGGATTAGTGAGAGGTCGCTGTGGGTAACTCAGAAGTCCTTCAGCGCGCATCAGTGAGGTGCCTCTGTGGATCTGAGTTAAAGGGGTTTAAATCCTTTGCATTCTGCAGACTGTGAAGGCTCGTGCAATGCTAAAAGACTACCCATGCAAAGAGCAAAATGAAAAAGACAACCTTTGCTTAATAATATCTGAACGTCTTTGCATTCTGATTTTTGGTTCAACAAATAAAGGAATTAAAGAATTTGATTTTTTTTTTTTGTCCACAACAGCGGACTTGAAAAATGATTAATTCAGCTTTGGGCCTTATGAAAAGAAGAATTGCATTGCATTTTGCCTTTATCATTTACCCGAGTCGGTTTGAATTCAAATACAGATGCTCCAGTCAACAAGAACTCCTCAGTATGGCTCTGTAGTAAAGCCTGAGTTCATTTCATCTTTCCTTGAGTTCTGTTGTGTCTGGTGGGCAGTTAATTAGAAGGAGCATTTGTGTGACGTGTATCAGCCTTTGCAACATCTGTTCCGTTTCTTCTGTGGGCAGTAGCTGCAGCTCTCTTACCTCTCCAAAGGGAAATGGTCTACAGTCAGTGTATTTATTTTCCATATGTTGTTTGGCAGTCTGTGATTTTTTTTCCCTGAAGAAAAACCTGCGAGCGCTACATAAAGCTGCCGTTAGATGTCAGAGTGATGTTATCCACTGCTGCTACCAGTGACAGGCTTGTTTCAAGCCTGTCTTCCCTATATTGATTCTTGTCACCTCAGTCTTTAAAACCCTTTCTTACAGTAGAGCAGGTTGTAGTCCATGATTACGGAGTAATATCAAAGGCTCTTCCTGAAACTGTCTTTGATTTCTACTTTCAAATGTTGCTGGATGTGGAAATGCATTTGGAGCAGCTCATACTGCGTTGGATTTTATGTGAAACTTTGGTTATACAGAAGCTCCTGGAAGCTCGTGAAGTGTTGTGTGTTGTCAGCTTCCCATGGGGATCCTGCAGGACAGTTTGGTGACGAGGTGTGTTCTTGTGCTTTATTTTAGTGTGCTTTTCCCAGTTCACATGGCATTTTAAGGGGTTCTTACAAATACTGTTTTCCATTCAGACATTTTAAGGGTGAACTTAAATATGTTGGGACATCTACCATACCCTTATTATGTATGTGGTTGAATATTTTGTTGCATTTTGAACTGGAGCTGGGTCTCTGGAGAACTGTTTTAGTTAATATCACCCATTTGCAGGAGGTCTCTCCATACATTTTTGTTTTATTCTGAAAACACTGCCTTCAGTCAGTCTCTCCTAAAGCAGCTAGAAGTAATCAAAACCAGAATGCCAGTTCAACAAACATTTCCCACGTTATAAAAGTCTGCATTTCATTGACTTGCCTATTTTTATATCATGGGATTGTTTGTTTTGAGAGGAAACAGAACATGTCTGTGTTGGCATCAATAATCCCAAAATAGGCACATTTTAAAATCAGGTTTCTTTACAGAGAATCATTTCTCCCACATGATAAGATATGTTGTTTAAAAATATCTGGTCTGGGAGGTTCATTAATTTTGTGTTGTTTACAGTAACAGAATATCTCTAAAAGTCACTCTAAAAGTCAGAGCAAAGGGTGTCCCGAGGGAAGCCCGAGTCCCTGGTTGCTGTACATGTAACTGGGAGGAACTGGGCTCTACAGCAACCGACCAGTTGCTGCTGCTGGGGACATTGGAGCTTTCAAAGTCTTATGCAAGATAATAGACATACTAATTTTTTTCTGACCTAGTGTGCTTTCAGTATTAAAAAGATAAAGAAAACCTGGTCACATTTTCAGCAAAATCTTTTACTGCCTGACTATCCACGAGCATTATAGGTATTTTAGACATCTAGCAAATTCTGTACAATAAACTCCTTCAAATTCTCCCGTGCGTCCTGTTACAGAGAGGTAGAGGCCTGAGTTTTCATGACTTGTCAGCAGCCCAAGATCTCTTGGCCAGGTCAGGGCCATCTGTTGCTCCTCACACCACACTCCTCATCCTTTGGCTGGATGCTGTGGGGAGAGGGATGTAGGAACCGGCTTTGTTGGCGTGGTGTTGAACTTCCCCTTCAGAAGAAACTGTCAGAGAAAAAGAAGAAGAAAAAAAAAGAAAGCAAAAAAAGAAGAAAAATGGCTGTAAGAGTTGCACATTTCCCAGCGCTCTCAGATAAGTTTCTTGTGAAACCTTTTCCCTATTCCCTCTGCCATTTCATAGGCTGGTCATGTGCGCAGAGGCTTGACTTGTCATTTCTGGTCTTACCCAGAATTCCTCTGGCCAGCCACTGCTCTTTTTGATTTTTCAATATAATGATTTCTTTGCTTCTGTAGGTTTGGCAAAAGAGGAAATTTGTGTTTAACAAAACAGAAAAAGCCCGAGGTAATAATAAATAATAATACCCCCCACCCCCCCGACCTACTAGTACAAGTCAAAGTCATCAGGCTGCCTTAAAGCAGCAATGGAATGTCACTTCACTATTCCAGAAACCCAGTCTCAGAAGAAATCCTCCTGTCGTGTGTCACCGAAATTACCAGTTTGTCTCACACTTGGATAGCCTGGAGGTTTTAGCACTGGAACTACTGCAGAATTCAGGAGCAGAGCTGCATTCCGCTGGCGTGCTTGAAGGGGTTAGTGGCAGAATAAGAGATGGTATTACTGGGAAGAAAAAGATTTTAAGGTGCTGCAAGTGTCTCTCCATTTGTGTATTGAATAGTTGTGTATTTTAAAGTAGAGTAACTGTAAGGTACTGAAAGCACTTCAGGACAAACAGTATAATTGAAATCTGATGACAAAAGTAACAAAAGCCTCCGAGGACATTTTCTCATGCAGATACATTTCTGGCAGCAGCTGTATTGGATTCATAAAAGAACTGAAGGAAACTAGGGAAATAAAGACAAACATTTGTATTACTTTGCTTGTTATTCACACCAAAATCGAGCCGGGGGTCGGTGGCGGTAGAGTCTGGTGAGTGGTACCGGTCACGTCAGTAGCCCAGAAAGCAGTGCCCACTGTGGGGTTTATTTCCCACACTGCCACAAGCCCCACCACTGTCAGCTGTGGGGAACAGAGAACATCATCATGGACACTGCCAAGCCTCCTGCCTGTCAGAAGGTGGTCTGTGGAATGATTGTAAATCACCCGGGGCTCATCCCCATACCCGTGGATACACAGATGGGAGAAATATAATGAGCCAAAGCAAAGATTCCAGAACCTGTCTGCTTTGTAGAAGGAAGCGCGTGTGGCAGCAATGCGCAAGCAGAAGGGAGTTTTGGAAAGGTTTGGAAACCCTCGGGTTTCAAGTACAGATCAGTTTTATAGCTTTTGTAAACACAGCATAGTTCTTTGTTTTTCAATATACTAAGTGCATTTTTGTACAGAACTTGCTTGTGTAGCAGTGTTCCTGGAGTGTCCCGAGCCTGTGTTTATCGTTTGCGTGGCGTTGGTTTTTCCCACAGTCAGGGTTCATATGAGGCACAGATAGCTATAAAGACCTTTGACAGGGTATTTTAAGTGCAGATGGGACTCGACTGACACCCAGAGATTTTACTGTGTTGCCAAAAGATATTATTTTCCCTGTTGATCCTTATCCCTGGCAGCTTTTGTTCTTCTCTTGCCTTTTTCTTTTCTTTTCTCGGTCGGTTTCATTCCGTGAGGCAGTTTGCATGCCTCTGGTTCCTGCTGCAATTGGGAGTAGTCACACAGGTTGCCACAAATACCAGCTCCTATCTCACTAGAATGATGACAGCATAGTTCAGATACTGTCCTTTGACTTCGGGGACCATTAATTCTGGTGTCACAAGCTGTGTGGGGGCGATGAAGTCGCTGCCCCTTCCTCCCTTTCTGCGCTGCTTTTCCACCTCGGAGATGCTCGGTGATGATAAAGTTGAAAGCGAGACGCTCCGAGTACCAGCGACAGGGTTCACCTGTGTCTGGCTGTACTTCATTTAGCATAAGCACAGAAGACTGGAAGAGCACTAAATAATGAAAGAGCTAATTGGTGTTTTTGAACATCCAGCATTAAGTAAAGCTGAAAGTTTATGAACAGGTTTGGCAGAAAAACCGAGAGCCCCATGATGTGTTTCTATGGAAACTACAGTTTAAGGTTTTATCTGATGAAATTCTAAAAAGAGACCAATCTGCCTCTTTTTCTTTTTTTTTCTGGTTTGGGTAGACAGAGGATAAATACAGCAAGTCAGTATTGAAAAGTGATCTTTGGAAAGATAGTTAATGAAGTGCTTCAGGATGAAAACTGCTACGTAAATGGAAGGTGACATTTCTGTCTTAATTGTTGCCTGTGAAGATGAGATTTTCGGGACAGATTGCTGGTGAGAAGCTGCAGCTCAGCAGTCAGTGTATTGGTGTATTGGTTTCCACTGAGCTCCTCATTAAATATTTAATTATTTGTACTTAATCTGCCTGTGAAAGTAAAACATCTTGCTTGACGTTGGGCATAGGTTGTGGAAATTTCCTGTGCCCATCTCAGGTCATTTCTGGTCTCGACTCCTCACATCTCTGCTTTCCTCACTCTGCCTGGTCACCTCTGCTGGTAGATGTCTCCCCTGACCTCCTGACCCACTTCACCCCACTCCCAGATGCCCACAGCTCTGGCAGTGGCCTCCTGGTCGCCTGCAGAGCTGACCAGTGGTTGCACTGCGCTGAACCATCCCGCGGACGAATCCTGCGGTGATCGTAGTGCAGGGATGACGAGGCTGAGGCCCATTCACAATTTAGAGGAGATTTATGTACAATTTATTCATCGTCTCATAAGTGAACGATGCTGGTCAGAGATGAAAGCTGTGATTCACTAAAGCCACTGTGCTATTTCTGTCCATGCTTTTATTCACTTTGATTTCGCTTTCTTAATCAACATAGATCGGTTCACAGCCTCCAAATTCATTATGTACAATCTATTCAGCCTCACTTTCTACCAGATCTTTCAGCAGTTCATGACAGAGACTGATCCTCACTTAATCAAGTTTTTGTTCAGAAGTCAGCGGCACCTCGTGCTGGCTGTGATTAATTCCTTCCCAATTCCACGGGCCGTGCGAAGGGTTTCATTAGGAAAATAGCATATGGTCACGTTTAGAGCTGGTGCAGGCTGGGCCACTCTGATCTTTGACCGTTTGCTAACATGGACTGTCGGAGCAAAAGAAGTAACATACGTATGTTCACTCTGATGAGGAGGAATACTGAATTAAGGCCATCAGAATAGTGAGAAATGCCTTCTCCTCTCTCACACGAAAGGAGCCGTACCCTCTGCGTGGTGGTGGTTTCTCCCAAAGCAACAGATGGCTCCAGCAGCCACCAACAAAAGCCCTGGGACTTGACTATCCCCTGTTATATATGTGGCACCTTCTGTATGTGTTGTAAACTCCCAGCACAGCTAAGCTGTTTGTACAGCTGATAGCAGTGGAATAAACACTTTGGGAATACAGGTATGCAGGAAATAGCCTGGTTTATTGTATTTCTCTTATATAGAGAGCAGTAAATTGTGAAACCTGACCCAAAATGTAGGAGAAACCTTTTTAGAAAAAAACCCATTAATTTCTACTTCTCTTTCTCAGTCGCAAATGAAAAGAAGTTAGAGCATATTACACAAAGAAAAGTCAATTAAATACACGGAATTTTAGAGGAATAGTTCTTGAGACCTTGGTTCCAAATCTAGCGTGACGTGGATAGTTTTAGAAGGCACTTTAAAAGCCTGTGTGCCTGTGATTTGTCACTTGTTTTTTACTGAGATAATTAAAGCCTCTATTGCACCGACACACCAGGTCAGGAACTGCTTAGACTCTAAGTATAGACTCACTTCTGCATTGGTGCTTTAAATCTAAGAGTAATATGGAAACCAGCAGAATTTTGTTTCTTATTTTCAGTGATTTTCTTTCTCTCCACCTCCTCAGCAAACTGAGGTACCTGCAGTATCTTTCCTCTTGCTCTGGCTCTTCATCTTTTATTGAACTATTCCACCCGTTTGCTGCTGCTTTCCTTTGGGGGATGCATGAAATACTGCTTCACAAGTATAATGTGGGAAATAATGTAGAGAGCACTGTTTCCAACAGCAGCTACCAAGCAACCCTTAGGTTCAGGATTTTTCATTCTGACACAACGTCTTGATACTGGAAATGAAATATTTTTGCTTTGACTGGTCTGTTACTTTAAACAGACTGAGTAGAGTACACCAGGTGTTTGGAGTGCTAGCACAAAATAAAAGGAGTAATTAATAGGGGTTTAGATAATTTTAAAGATAGTGACAGTGATTTAATGGGAGAAAAATTTACTGTCTCCATTGTACAAAATGAAAGAGAAATAGGCTGGTGCCAGCAGTTAAACAATGTAAAATAATGACATCGCTTCAGCTCTCTGAGACTGTTTAAGCCGATTGACTGAAATTATCCCAGTGAAAAGGAAAAAGAAAAAAATGAAACCGCAACTTTTGTGCATTTCTGGCCTTCCTAATTCCACTCTCACTTCACTGCTGTAGGCGTTCTCCCCAGAATTTGGGATACCAGTGCGGGGTTGTGGAAAGCTGAATTGCTGGCAGAGGGCTTGAAAAGGATTAGTTCTCACCATGCCAAGTTAGAAGAGGTTTTCTTTTTTCCCTCGCCTGATTTATAATGTGATTGCAGAGCCAGAGAGCTCTATCAGTACGGCAGCCCAGGCAGCTGTGAAGATACTGAGGACCTCCAGTAATTCGCGGGGAAGGAGAAATCAAAGAGCTAAACTAGAGAGTATATGTGTGCATTGAAGCCTGAGCTAGCTAGAGCATGGGCAGGCCTAAAGCTCTTTGTGTTCTTCCACCCTCCTTTTCTTTCCGCGTCCCGTATCTTCTGAGGAACCGCACGAGCTCATCAACATTCGTCTTTCCAGAGCTTGTCCACCAAATCCTTCCCTGCAATTAGCATCCTTGACACGTTAAGACAGAGGGAGAGATCTATCACGTGAGGCAGTTGCTTTCCAAAAGTAATTTGCTCAATTACTTCTGCCAAATCAGTTAAAAAATTCAATAAACCAGAAGTGGGGAGGATGAGTTATTCCATGGGAACTGGAGGAAGTATGAAGGCGAATGGAAAGCAGCAGCAAACGGCAGAATGGCTGGTTAAGGTGCAGAGAGATGTTTCATTCACGTGCAAAGGGAAACAAACCTCCTTAATCCAGCTTGATTAGGCTACCTGAGGATGCATGCTGTGTCGTGGGATGAATTTGAGTGGGGTGACTGATATTTGTAGGAAATAGACCCTTTTTTTTCCATGAGAATTTTGACATTGGTCAGTAAGGGCTTTTTCTTGCAGTTCCATGTGCTTTTTAGCCCTGCTGCAAGAGCAGCCAGTGACAGATTGCTTGGGGGGTGTATGTGTGTGTGTGATTCCTAAAAGTCATTAAAATGCTGTGGCTCATTCTAGCATTTAAATAGTCATTGCAGCAAATTTAAATCACTTTAAGCAAGAGGAAATTCTTCTCTGGGTAATTATCTTTGACCTGGTAACTTGGTAGGGCGGAAGAGGGAGTGGATGCTTCTAGGCAAGGTAAGAGAGAAAATGGAAAGCGTCCTCAGAGCGCTGCAGGGTTGTGACTTCTGCAGCATCTGATGAAAGCCAGCGTTGTGTGGAACCGCATCTCAATCACTGCCCAACATATCACCCACTTGCTCAGGCAGTGGGAGGGGAGGCAGGCCTCGGTGGCTGACAGTCTCACCTGGTTTATACCTACCTGTTCATTTTACAGCTTTCTCTGGAATTGGGAAGGGAGAAGAATGTGCCTTGTCTGTCCCGGAGGCAGCAATTTCCTCCCAGCCAGGCTTAGCCAGCAAGGCAGCGTGGGACGAAGCCCTGCTCAGGCAGGGAGTAGTTGCTGTTTGCTTCCTTCATAATGCAGCGTGTGCTGGGATTGCTGCTGCCGAGTGAAATCCCCTGCGTCCCCGGAGAGGTCAGCTCTAGCATGCCCATTTTGCAGGTGGTTAAAGAAGGAATTCACAGTGATTTCTGACACATACCACAGATTACTGACAAGACCGTACTAAGCACAGGGGCACTGATTTTAATGCCTCCCCACGCTGTACACCCAGCAGCTCAGAGACTCTGCCTTGGGATGGAGGCTGTCGTTCCTTAGCACCTAAATCTTCTGTGTTTACCTCCGTGTGTTTCAGCGATTGTATCCACACTGTCAACACAGTCCTGACTGAGCTTGAAATTGCGACAGTAATTCCAAGTACATTACGTGCAGTATTATATAGTGGAGCAGGAGAGTTAGAACCAAATGTTTGCTCCATAGGACTGGCAATAACATTCCCTAGAAAGAAAACAGAAATAATTAAACCATTATGGCCTCTGACTACTTCACTTGGTTGACAAGGTCTGGTTGGTTAGAAGGTTAGATGAATTTGATGACTGTGTTTAAATAACTACATATGAAGATAAACTTTATAAGGGGTTATTTATCTATTTCATAAATCTCTCTAATAAAACCCTGCTTCCAGAAGCTTTTACTCAAGCTTTCTTTAGAGCTGTCACGACAGCTCTTTAGTCTCTGACTTTTATTGCTTGCCTCTATGCAATGTTTGTTGAACAGCTGATTATCTGATAATAGAACAGTTTCTGGTACGCTACGTGAAAGAAATATTTTACTTTTATTTCTACTGCTTCAGCTTCATATTGAGTGCATCTGTGCTTATTAGTCCCAGCTAGAGTAGCGTGAGGGATCCCCAAGAAGCTCTGTGGATTTTGTTTTGAAGTTTTGTGACAAGATACATTGCTTTATGACTCCCCACTGGCCTGATTTTTGCCATATTTTGAAACTCGGTTAGCAGGAAGCATTTTTTAGGATTATTACTGTTAATTAATTTACTTAAACTAAGGGGAGGCTTTTTTCATTTACAACATGTGGGAAGTTTGGTGTATACATAAACCAGAATAATCTGACTTCAGTGCTATTTTAGTACCTCATTTATTTTTATTTTTTAGTTGAATTAGATGAATTAGGAGCAATTATTTTGTGTATAATACGCAGTGTGGATGTTCCTGAAAGTGGCTGGTTTTCTATGCGTGGTCTCTTTCCACTCATTTAACTCACAGCAGTTTCCACATACTGGGCAGGGCCTGATCTTAGGAAGAAATCTCTAAGGACCAGCACAGGCCAGGAGGGAATGGTGCTGTGATTTCAAGTGTTAAACGTTAGTCAGTGTAGAACCATAGGTAAAAAAAGTCACAGTGGAAGCATAAAACAATTCCTGACACCTTACGTGGCAGTCAGGATCCTGTGACATCTCCATCTAAAGCCTTGGCCTTTGCCTCTCCTGAATCCTAGTCATGAATAGCTTCTTGGAGCCTCACTGAATTACTTTGCTGTGCCAAGAGACGGATCCATCCGTGCTCTTGGTAGCACCGCGACTCTCAGGAGCGTGCCTGTGACCCTAGGACAGGACCTTGAGTTAAGAGTGAGATGCGTTGAATGAATATGGCTACAAGGGGCAGTAGAGCCCTCGGAATCCATTCAGGTTTAGCTGTGCCTCCTGTCCCTTGGACACAGTGATTTTACCACAGGCATGGTTAGTACTTGCTGAGCCTCTGCTGCACTGTGCCCCAGTGGGGGATGAAATTATTCACTGTAGCTTCTGTTTTGCATTAAATTTGCAGAATACCGTTGAGTTCTCTGGATGACAGTGTCATTGCATCGTGCTGTATCTTCACCTTGATCCGTACATAGCTCCTGGAACGGTGGGGTAATGAGCAGTGTGGCATCTCACCAGCTCACAGCTTCTCTCCCAGGCTGTAGAGAGAAAACCGCACGCTCCCAGCAAAAGTCCTTTAAGTTGCTAATTGCTTGACCCTGGCTGACATCCACCTATTTTTGTTCTGATGCTTTGTATCTAGGGAGTGGACATTGGTATGAATGTCTCCTCTTAAACAGCAGCTGAAGATACATTCCCTTGGAAGCCTGCAATCGATGCCCGACGAGACTCTTTTTGTTCGGTTTGCAATGGCCTTGAGGTCTTGTTCCATGTTAAGTTGTTAGTAAAGCTCCCTCTGACTTTGGTTAGGGTGGAATCAACGGGGACAATGGGTGAAATCCCACTGCTTGCCCCTCCTTTCATCTAAAGGACTGTCTCCAGGGGTCGCAAGCTTTCTCAGCTGAAATCATCTTGCATTTGGAAGGCATTTATGTTTCTATTTCTTGCCGCATGGATTTCTTCTTTGACTTTTTTAATGTAGATTTAAAATACCCTGGAAGTGGCTGAGCAGTCTGACCACAGAGATGCCTGCTACACTGAAGTAATTAAAGTTGTGCCAGTGTTCCCACTATAAAATCCATTTCTGTAAGTTTTATTACGCAGCTTTAGTCGATTCTTCTTGTAAACAAGATGTACACTCAGACAAAAAATTGTTTTGAAACGTGTTTTAAATGTCCATTTGCAAAGTTTTGAGCTATAACACAGCTGGGGAGAGACCTGAGCAGTCAGCTGACTTTGGGCTTTCATAAATCACAGAGAAATGTATTTTTTTTCCTAGTGAAATGATGCAACTTGTACCTAATGAGCCTCGCTGGCAGTGGGGATGTTAGGCTTAATATTTGTTTCTACTGTGATTGCAAAGAAACATAAAAATTGAGAAGCATTTCACATGGACTTTCAGCCTTTGTGCCTCTCCAAGCGATACGTGTACTGGGATGTATTTTAAAATACCTTCAGAGTTTCTTTCCCCATAATGTGCTCAAGATCAGCGTTCGACGCACGTTTCCCGGTTCCGATTTTGCAGCTGGTATTTTTTGCTCTGCTGATGGCCTATCACCTATGTGCAATCAAATTTTCAAGTGCTTCCTTTGAGCAATCTGCAGAAGGTCTCACAATCCTCACCCAGGATTAAATGTGCCAAATCCCCGGTCAGTAAAGTGCTTACAAGCAGCGTGTTCCTACTGCTATCAGGAGCTGTCTTGGCTCTGGGAGCTCCTGCCGTGAGCTATTTTGCCCAGTTCTCTTCATCCAGGAGCAAGAGCAGTTCTTGTTTAGCACCAGCTGCACCTGTCTGTGTTCAAAGGCTGTATCGGTCGTCTCCTGTGTCATTTTTCAAGTACTTTTGTCTGTGTCATGAAATTACTGTGTGCTGCTTCTTCACCGAAGAGTCGCCCAACAGCTCAGTTCCGTTTTCGATCATTTATATGTGGAGATTTCAGCTCTTCAGGAGTCATTTCCACAAAGCACAAAATACAAGCTCCATGTCTGCGCCTTCAACTCATGGGGTTTTCATTACTCGCGTGTTGTGAGACAGGGGTTTCGCCCCAGCACGGGTAAGGTGCTGTTCCCCCGGGCTCTGGGGCACACCCCCAGGAGAGCTGCCCACGTTCTGTTCACCAGCACTGGCTCCCTGATTTGGGCTGTAGCAACAGTAAGTGGATTCTTCCTCTGATGAGTGTTCGGGGAGCTGTAGATCAAGAAGGAAAGCGAGGTGAAAGGCAAGACACATTAACAGGAGAAGGAATCAAAGCAAGGAGAACTGTAAGCTAAGCTCTCGATGGATGGTAGAAAGGAGGGAGAAGATATTTCAGTTTACTGTATACACACATGCATAGCTTTCTAAACTATTTTAAACTCAACTTAGTCTAAACCCATTAATTAGTATGGAGAACCCCCCAAATCTTTCATCTGGAAATGAAATTCTTTTCCCCCGTGTTCCCATTCTGTGGCCAGTTTGATCTTCCTAATCTGTGCTGCCGTGACAAACCCCCATTTGTCAGAAAAGTTTTGTCCCTTTCACCAATTATATGAGCCACCTTTCTCTGGTTGTCGTTGATAAAATTCTTGCATTAAAGCTTAAAAGAAATAAAAAGGGAAAGACATTCTGAGGTATCCTTGAGAATATATTGCTTTAAATTACGTCACATAATTGACTCCGTGAGAATAAGGGGGCAGAGGAGGAGCCTTGCCCTTTAGTAGAAATTATTTTATTGCTTCCTTCTCCCAATTTTATTCCGCGTCCTTTTGCTTTCTGCCTCTAACGTGGCAGAGCTTGGCGATGAGCCTAATGTCTGTTCTCCTCTCCTAGCTGGAAATGTCTAATGAGGCGGCGCATCCTCCCATTAGCTGCCTTCCTCCCCTCTACTCCAGGCAATTCTTTCAGGGTTGGCAGAGTCCGAAATCTGAACAGGTCCATCTTTTGCTCTTGAGGGACATACTTCTCTGGGGGTTTAATTACCAGTGAAAAGATCTGTTGATGAAGAAAGAGGACTTCAAGTTTTTCTCCTAAGCAGTTGTTTATATGGAACTTGGGTCTTGGCAGTCTCGTTTCTTCTCGCCTTACCAGTGGCCTCTGTGCCAGCCCTGCTCTGCCAGCTGCTGTAGCGCTGTGCTGGGAACTCAGAGGAGGCTCGGTTGCGTGCAGTGCTCAGAACGATTCTTGCACAAAGTTTTCAAGCAGGGGTTCCTTTCATCACCCCATCTCCAGGCACCTTCTAACCCAGCAGGATGGTGGTACGGTCAGAGAGGCCTCCTATTGTCACCTCATTCGCTGCAGAGTTTTCATCCTTTTATTATCTCTGCATCTACATGTAATTGAAATGTCTCAAACTTGTGCTGAGCCCAAGTGTAAATGAAGCATAACTCATTTTCCCCTCACAAACAGAAGCCATAAGACAAAGTCTTCGCCCGGTAGGGTGTCTGTCCTCCTAGACAGATGTCAGTAGAGGGTTCCAGCACTCAGCAGTCTTAGGAGGTGCATGCTCTACAAACAGGACAGCTGCCTCCTGCTCTACAAATCTGGTCCATCACTACTGGGATCTGTGCATTTCCTATGGCCAAAAAGCAGCATTTCCTGATGCCACTACACGCTGTAAGCAGGTGCTTCCCACGTGGTGGCCTGTGTCCACCTTGCAGGATGTGAGAACTCTTACACAGCCCTGCGTGTCAGTGGGGGACCCTTTGTGTTGACACCCTGATGATCTTGGTCGGTCTCAAGATTTTGTCATCAACTTGGGAGTGCCACTGGACCTGCCAAAAGTCATGAACTCTGGAAACACAGCAATAACAACAACAAACCCTCTTCCAAGGCTTTAGGATACTAGAGAAGTTAAAGAGACCTGAAGGAAAAAACTGGTTTCTGTATCTGGTTTAGGAGACTGAATTGCTGTAGAAGGTTTGACAACGTGAATGCAGCTGAAGAGAAGGTCAGGGCATAAGAAAAGTAGAAACTCTGCGGAGCAGAAGCAGCAAAATCCAGACCTGCCAAGAGAAAACACTCAATGTGATTACCATTCTGCATTACGTTAAATAACTTTGGAGGATGAGGTCTCCATTTAATTTATGAATGGGATACAATCTGGAAGGATTTGGATGTCTGCTGTTCTTCTTTTATCCATTTACGTTGCAGAATTTGTAAGCGGGCGCTTATAGTGCCCTTTGCCCCCAGCAGGAATGGCTGCTGGGTTGTTAAAAAAAGAAATTCAAGGACAAGCTGTTGACTTCAGTTAAAAATGTATGCAGCAAAGGGCTAGAGCTGTACTGGGATAGCATTTTGACTACCATGCCCTTGATATCTTGTTTATGGTGCTGTAAAGCTTCAGTGTAAGAAATGACTCAAACACTCTTTTTATTTCTGGAGTTTATTTTTATATATAGGCTTTGAATGTGAACATTTCCTGAGTGGCAAATTCTGGTTTCCTTGTTTATCTTCCGTACCCATCTCTGCCATCTCATAAAATGTTCATTATGTTGCACCCAAAGCAACTGGGCTGAACTTCCCTGAGCTGATTTGAGCTCAACAACAGAGCACAGGACCTGGTGCTCTTGCCTGATCTCAGAACTTTCAGCAAACAGCCGTAACCTCTGCGGGTCTCGAATGCTCCTCTGACTTTCTAAAGTGCTTTGAGACTCCCGTGGATGTGAAACATTATGTAGATGTATTGTTTTATTTATTTTAGAAAGTAAATATTGATGCTCAGAACGACGCTAGTCGTTTGAGGACTAGGCTGTGGTGAATCAAAATTGTCATTTAGCAGCACCTACGCCAAGAGTTTACTCTTTGAGGTGACTTTGGAGTCCAGGTATAAGAAGAGGCTCTAGAGATTATACTTCAGATGTTGCTTCAGTGTCATTCCACCCTATCCTGTGTATTTGTTTGTACTTCTGTTTCATTCCTAGCCTCCCTTCCTCTGTCTGGAGAATTAGGACAGTGAAGTACATTTCCATGTTTCCTAAAATCTTCAACAACAGACGATGGCGTCAACAGCATTTGGCATTCATGAGATAAAGAGTAGTATGAAGTTCCTAATATACTTCCATGCTTCTTTTTCTTCCTCTGTAGCGCTCGTTGGGTTCTCTTCAGAGTATGCTTTCTCCTTCTGGTGTCTATAGGATCATAAGGACATAACGTGTAACCCAGGTTGGAGGGGACCTCAACATGTCCAACCTCCTCTTCAACCAGGGTCAGCTCTAAGGTCTAAATAGGTCACTCAGGGCTCTGTCTTGTCTGGTATTGAAAACCTCCAAGGATGGAGACCACACAGCCTGTTCCGGAGTGGACAGGGGACGTAGGATGGGGAAAAAATGAAGGTTCAGAAGGGAGAGATTGATTTCTTGCAAACTCTTGCTGTGCTCTTTCTGTTAGAAAACGGATTTTCTCCAATTACCCACAAGAGGGAGTTTAAGCCTTTTCTATTGGGAAACAAAGGTAATACAAAAATGCGCCATCAAGCACCGCTACCGAGACTGGTTTCTTTAGATAATCCCAGTTCAAAGGGCTTTCTGCATCACCATCCATTACCCCAGATCCCAGGCCCAGAGAGTCGCAGGCGTTCACATCATCGCTGCGCTTCAGCCACGGGGGCTGTCAGGAAAAGCAGTTTTCTTCCTTGTGTCTCCGTGGCGTGTGTTTAGGTGCTCTCTTGTCACTTAATGGTACTTGGTGGTGATAAACTGTGTGTTACAAGTGGTGAGTCTTCCTCCGGTGTGGGCAGGGAGCCTTTGGAGCAGGAGCGGTGCCGTTTGTTCATCTCCTAGCTCCGGGTTTGCTGTAACCTCTGGTTTGTGTGGTGGGCAGGTAACTGCACGCCAGGCATCTGCTGCATGTCAGCTCAGCATTTATTTTGTCATCTGGCTGGTGAAAGGAGTGATGACATCCTCATCCTCTTCTCTGAATAGAAACTACGTTAACTCCTTCACTGCTGATCTGCCACTGGAACAGCTCTGCTGGTCCTGTTCCACTGAGGCCAGCTTAGTTCTACTTTCTCTCTCAAAGACACAAATTAATCATCAGTTACCTAAAATGGTCCCTTTGAGGAGTGTGTGTCTCCACAGAGAAGCAGTAGGATAGAAATCTCTTTATTTGTAAGGATTCAATCCAAATGAGCAGTGACTGAGGTTTTTCCCTGAGGTTCAGGATACCCCGAAGGAAGCAGAGCCCTCATGGCAGTCTTCCAGAAAAGGTGTTCCTTTCACACGCTCGCTCATCGCGATCGGCACTCGTGTGCCACAGCCCGTTCATCAGAGAGGCCCCAGCCCAGGTGGAGTCTGGAGTTTGTGTATCAGCTTCAGAGTACTGTTCCACTGGGGGAACTGGACTCGGCCACACCGAAGAGCCGGGAAAAGCTGTTTCTGCTGACAGACCTGCTGAAAGCTCTTTCCCCCGACTTTTTAACTCGACATGAGGAGTTAAAGTGCCTGCAGCCATTCTGTAGACTCCCTGCCTTTGCCTGCATTTTTTTTTTGATAGACAAATGCAAAATGCTGTCAGCTAAATCAGTCTGGATAGATCTCCCTGCGTGTAGCCCCGCAGTCGTTCTCGTAGGAAATGCAGCACTCACTTTTGGTGAGTGTTGGTCTGCAAATGCTAAGAAGCCTCACCTAACACTGGTCACTTCTGAACTTTTCCAGTGGAGGCAGACGCCTGCACCATCTGTTGTTCAGGTGTGGGCTTCGTCCTCTGACCAGAGGGAATTGTTCCAAAGGCTCGGCTTAGTGAGAGGGAAACGCGGGGATGAACATCAGATGGGTCTGTGGCCTTGAACTGACAAACCGAGTAAATGATGCTGATTGATCCTGAAAGGCTCAGCTGTAAGGAAGCCAGGAACGGCCTCGCTCTTCACCCTTCCACTGCAACTGTTCCCCACTTCTGGGTGCTTCCAGAACTCAACGTGCTTGGGAAGGTGAAAAACATAAGGGCAGACCTTGAAAGTTACTCTAAGCAATTGATTTTGATAATAGGGATGCTATTCTTGCTGAAGTTCTTTACACAGAGAACAAGACCGAGTGCAGTTGTACCATGCCAGCCAGCTCCTCTGGTTCTGAGCTGTGAATTGTTAAAAATAAAATAAAATAAATTTAAAGAGCTTTGAATTTTAGTGAATTTGAAAAAGCTCTCCTCAGGATGAAAGCAAGGAATAAAGTAAGAGGTCTGTCTCTGCTGAACTCCTCTGAAGCACTGGATCCAAAAAGGGGCTTGCATTAATAAAAGCTAACTGCTTTTAATCTATTGTAAGGCTGCAGTGTTATGAAAAACCTTCTGGCTGAATTATACATTCACTTATGTTTAACCAGAAAATCCATTAGAGGCACAGAGGCCACAGAATAGATCTTAA